>OZ007530.1:282412-396118 GCA_963931895.1 Eupithecia pulchellata
CAGTCAGCCCACCATTGTACCCTATACATTAAGTTATGTTCCCAATAAAGATTTTTGTATTTGTAATTGTATTTTTATGTTATTAGCATAGCCCGGCTTCGCTCGGGTATTTAATGCACAATACACTCGCGAGATGTCAGTGCAGATCTTAGAATTAGAATTAGATTAGACGGGTATTAAACAAAAATTAAATTTTTCATGCAGATCCCTAACTTTTTTGAATATGTTGTATAGCTTATGTTCATCACGGTAAATTAAGGATTATAATGGTGAAGTTAAGAAAGAAGCTGAAGCTAGTCAAAGATTTTTGAGAACTTAAACAATTGTAAATGTTGTGCTTTTAAAACTTACACAAAGAAACAGAATCAAACATAAGTATTGGTTATTGAAACATATAAGAAACTTTATTATTGCTACGCACGCGATCGTAATGACAGATTCAGAAACAAACAAGCAAGCATCGTAACAGTTCGTTTCCCTCCATACATCCATCCCTCCACCATCTCAGTTTTGCAATAATCTGTCCTTGCGTCCTGCTCTATCTCTGCAACATAATACGTAATAAGTGAATACACAGACATTTTCGTTAGCCTGGCTGTCGTCGCAGTCGCCCTCTGCCGGCGGGCGCACGTACGAGTGGTCGGAGGCGACGCTCCTCAGCGCCTCGGCAGCGCTCCGCTGCTTCTCTATCTCGCTCCAGAGCGCCGCGCGCTGCTCGTTTATCTCCGGCTCGTTGTTTAGTAAGCGCGCGAGAATCTCCTGAAATATACAAGACATTAAATAAATAAGAGGTTCATGGCGCGATGCGGGGCGATGCAGCGGTGCCTAGGTGCACGGCACATACGCAACAGATAAAAAAGAAATCATTCGCCAAAACGCGCAGCTGCCAATCTTTACCAAACGAGGCGCGTTGTGTTTATCGAAGTAGGTATATTTATGAAGACCTTCAACCTTAAATTTCACGAAAAGAAGCGAGGACCGAGTTGGGTTCTATAATCTCTTGCGGAGATAAGTCTTATTATTTTTTCCTCTTCAAAATTATTTTCTATTCGCTTTCAGCATGGCGTGACTTCTTAGGAAGCTATTTAGTATTTGTATACTATTCTACATATACTAGATCAAACAAAACAAAGATCTCACCAGCGCTATATGCCTGTGCAGAACTTTGGCCGTGGTGGAGAGGAGAAGGAGCCATTTGACGAACATGCGATGCCTCTGGTCGGACAACAAGCTCATCAGACCCACGACCAGGTCCGCGCGGGCGTGGCGCGCCTCTTGCCGCTCCTGTATAATATATACATCGTGTACAATACATAATATACACTATTCCTTGACATGACGAACTCTATGGCACGCCGGACATAGGTCCGCCAGCGACGCAAGAGGTTCAAATCCCGCTTCGTAACAAACATTAAAATGAAATTTTGCATATAAGTGTGTTAGGGTAAATAAACTTTTATTTTCTAAAGGATTAACAAACTTAGACATAAGTCACTCCAAATCAGCTCAGCATCTGCCTGCAGTCTTTCACAGGTTGTTATCTGGCCTGATCAAATTACTTCAAAACAAAGTCTGCTGATTCACCCTCTCCACTCAAGAACTGGTTTACACCAGTGTTTGTCAGTTTTTCTTCTAAATATCTACATATTTTTGCTTACCAATAACTCTGTATTGTAACAGAGATGCTCCAGCATGGTCGTGTAGGATCTAATAGATACTTTCCCATAGCTTGTCATAATAAGTCCCGCATAGGTCACATAGGATGCTCTTACAAAATTCTGCAATTAATAATAAACATTGATGTAATGAGATGTATTCATTTTATTAAAGCATATTAGTTCATTTAATTTTTTTAAATTGGGAATTTATTATTAATTAGTTATGAAGAATTTCTATGAATTACTGAAATTATTGAATTTATTATTAATTAGTTATGAAGAATTTCTATGAATTACTGAAATTATTGAATTTATTATTAATTAGTTATGAAGAATTTCTATGAATTACTGAAATTATTGAATTTATTATTAATTAATTATGAAGAATTTCTATGAATTTCTGATGTTTCTAATCAGTCTTAGAAATTGGTTCTTAAAATGCCTGAATTCATAAAGAGATAATGCTAGACTATCCTACATGGCAATATTTATATATTTATACAGTGCACCCTTTCAGATCACATTGAGTAGACAGTAGCAGTGCTGGGTTGAGTCTGGACAGTGAATGTATTAAGGCTAGTTAGAGAGGTGGATACAATACAGTCCCTTGCAAGATGTTAGGAAAGGCCAACTTACAGATGCCACCTTGTTGTCTACACAAACAACAATGAGCTTTGGCAGCATGCATTTGAACAGCAACTCAATGGCTTTGGGGTTGGGCTTGTCACTGTAGTTACAAATCATACAGGTGATGACGTGGTAGATTGTACCCGATACATAGGACATCACAATCTTGTCTGTAATAAAATATAACATAGATGTTTTCTACTTGAAACAGTGTTTATATATTTTTTTTAATAGTGGTATCTACACTCTTACCAACACTTGCAATGGTTTGGGTAATAGAACCTCCAGTGACCTCCAATAAATTACTGAGAATATCTTCAAAGTTTATATCATCTGGTGTCAGTTTGAGGTGCAAAATAATATCTTTCAGATCAATGACATAGTCAGACAATGCTCTTAGCACATGGTTGACCTCATCTGATAGATTTCTATGCCCAAATTTATTACTTGTTTCGCACATCATTTTAGGATATCCAAGGCAGGATATGGTATGAGCAAATAGCTGAGAGTGGTAGACATCATAGGCGCGAGCTCCTGGTATCATCAGCAATCTGAAGTAGACTCTTGCAGCTAGCAGAGCACTGTCTCTGAACTCCGATATTGTAAATTGCTTAACACCTTGCTTTATGTAATAACCAATGATGGCAAGCAGATTCCTGAAGGGAATCTCTGGCTTTAGATGTGACCAAGTGATGTCATCACCAACCTCAGGAATACTTGTTAATAGCTTTTGAAAAACAGTTTGTATGTCTATAGAATCTAAAATACTTTGGTATTCTTCACAAATATCACCAAATGCAGTAAACTCATCTAAGAAAGCCGAATCTACCCAGTCGTCAGGAAGGATTTCCAATTCTAGCTTCCCGATGTTTTCTAGTAAACTGTCCATTTTGTATGGTTTTCAAGGTACGTATAAGTCTTAAAAGCGTAGATACGCAGTGCATATGACTGGTACTTAGGTGTGACCACGCATAAACATCTCTGCACAAGATATTGAATCGTTTGTAAATAAACAAATCATTATTTCCCTCGGTTCCCACAATGACCACAATCGTTGTCGCGTCGACTCCACTCAATCAATTTTATTTTCATCCTAAATATTCTATGATTCGTACTGAAGTCATCAAAATCTTATAAAGCTGCACAAATGAAATGCAATGATTTTTCGAAATCCAAAACAAGCAAGATGCCGCCGGTCGACTTCGATTATGCCACAGACAGAATATGGTTAGGATAATAATGTTCTGTGGAATACTGTAACCTGTTACCTGGAAAAGCTTGGGTGAAGCTCTTTCGCAAGGGTCATGTTACCAGAGTTTTAAACGCATTCTGTCTTTGGTTCTGTCAAAATGACACTGACAACTGAAGTGTAGTCTCCCCGTCTCTGGAATCCTTAGATTATAGAGATATAGATCTGGCATAAACATCTATACGAACTTGTTACGAACAGTTAGTTATAGAAGTGTGATGTATTTCGACAGCAGAGTTACTTACATATCGGCATCTCTTTTTGACTAATGAAGATAATCGTGAGTAAAAAAGGACAACAGCAGTTTGATCATGACTGAAAATGGCAACATTGTTTTGGTGACGTCACAAAATACCTCACCCCTCACCCCCTGTGGCCGGTCGCCATGTTTAGTCGCAGTCAACAACAAGTACATCAGTTGTCATCCGGACTTGTTTTTATTCGAAAATGAAGGAAATTTAGAGTTAATAGGCGATAATTATGCTTTTTTATAGTGTGCAAACTTGGAGAATAATGTATTTTATAAGTGTATGTGCAGAGTGTTTGGCTGTCGCATGAAAATCAACAAAAAACATCAAAATATAACGTTGCATGGGAAAGGTACCGAATTCATTCAAAATTTCTTACATTTTCTATTATTTTCAAACATTTTGCTGTTTGTGGGAAAGTTTATAAAGATCCGCTTGCTTTTCTTTATTCATTCAATGTTTTACTATGAATATTATGTGATTTTAGGAGAAAATTATTCGTCATAGTAAATAGAGTTAGGGTTCGGTATTTTCAAAACATCGATTATCGATAACGAATTATTTCATCGACGCAGTACCAATAACACAAAAATAAAAGTAAATCCTGTACAGCAGCGTCAGCAACTTTGAACCAAGCTAACCAAGATTCAAAGGTGTGGTGCCAGGGACAGAATTTTTGGTTGGGGTGGAGTTTACGGGACGCAGGACTTAGAAAATTTTCGACGAATTTTTTTATGTATATATAACATGTATTTTTTTTTGGCTACGTAAATAGGGTCACTATGGGTGCAACTTTGGTTCAGGTGATCCACCCCAAAGTTCAATGACCTCGGCGCTAGAGGTCAAAGTATGTCGTTCAGTTTCAAGGCGAAAGACTTAGAAAAATTTCGAAAGATGTTTTTAGGCATATTATAACAAATGTTTTTTCTTGTGGCATCGTTAAGAGGGTCACTAGGGGTGCAACTTTGGTTCAGCGCTCATCTGATAGATTTCTATGCCCAAATTTATTACTTGTTTCGCACATCATTTTAGGATATCCAAGGCAGGATATGGTATGAGCAAATAGCTGAGAGTGGTAGACATCATAGGCGCGAGCTCCTGGTATCATCAGCAATCTGAAGTAGACTCTTGCAGCTAGCAGAGCACTGTCTCTGAACTCCGATATTGTAAATTGCTTAACACCTTGCTTTATGTAATAACCAATGATGGCAAGCAGATTCCTGAAGGGAATCTCTGGCTTTAGATGTGACCAAGTGATGTCATCACCAACCTCAGGAATACTTGTTAATAGCTTTTGAAAAACAGTTTGTATGTCTATAGAATCTAAAATACTTTGGTATTCTTCACAAATATCACCAAATGCAGTAAACTCATCTAAGAAAGCCGAATCTACCCAGTCGTCAGGAAGGATTTCCAATTCTAGCTTCCCGATGTTTTCTAGTAAACTGTCCATTTTGTATGGTTTTCAAGGTACGTATAAGTCTTAAAAGCGTAGATACGCAGTGCATATGACTGGTACTTAGGTGTGACCACGCATAAACATCTCTGCACAAGATATTGAATCGTTTGTAAATAAACAAATCATTATTTCCCTCGGTTCCCACAATGACCACAATCGTTGTCGCGTCGACTCCACTCAATCAATTTTATTTTCATCCTAAATATTCTATGATTCGTACTGAAGTCATCAAAATCTTATAAAGCTGCACAAATGAAATGCAATGATTTTTCGAAATCCAAAACAAGCAAGATGCCGCCGGTCGACTTCGATTATGCCACAGACAGAATATGGTTAGGATAATAATGTTCTGTGGAATACTGTAACCTGTTACCTGGAAAAGCTTGGGTGAAGCTCTTTCGCAAGGGTCATGTTACCAGAGTTTTAAACGCATTCTGTCTTTGGTTCTGTCAAAATGACACTGACAACTGAAGTGTAGTCTCCCCGTCTCTGGAATCCTTAGATTATAGAGATATAGATCTGGCATAAACATCTATACGAACTTGTTACGAACAGTTAGTTATAGAAGTGTGATGTATTTCGACAGCAGAGTTACTTACATATCGGCATCTCTTTTTGACTAATGAAGATAATCGTGAGTAAAAAAGGACAACAGCAGTTTGATCATGACTGAAAATGGCAACATTGTTTTGGTGACGTCACAAAATACCTCACCCCTCACCCCCTGTGGCCGGTCGCCATGTTTAGTCGCAGTCAACAACAAGTACATCAGTTGTCATCCGGACTTGTTTTTATTCGAAAATGAAGGAAATTTAGAGTTAATAGGCGATAATTATGCTTTTTTATAGTGTGCAAACTTGGAGAATAATGTATTTTATAAGTGTATGTGCAGAGTGTTTGGCTGTCGCATGAAAATCAACAAAAAACATCAAAATATAACGTTGCATGGGAAAGGTACCGAATTCATTCAAAATTTCTTACATTTTCTATTATTTTCAAACATTTTGCTGTTTGTGGGAAAGTTTATAAAGATCCGCTTGCTTTTCTTTATTCATTCAATGTTTTACTATGAATATTATGTGATTTTAGGAGAAAATTATTCGTCATAGTAAATAGAGTTAGGGTTCGGTATTTTCAAAACATCGATTATCGATAACGAATTATTTCATCGACGCAGTACCAATAACACAAAAATAAAAGTAAATCCTGTACAGCAGCGTCAGCAACTTTGAACCAAGCTAACCAAGATTCAAAGGTGTGGTGCCAGGGACAGAATTTTTGGTTGGGGTGGAGTTTACGGGACGCAGGACTTAGAAAATTTTCGACGAATTTTTTTATGTATATATAACATGTATTTTTTTTTGGCTACGTAAATAGGGTCACTATGGGTGCAACTTTGGTTCAGGTGATCCACCCCAAAGTTCAATGACCTCGGCGCTAGAGGTCAAAGTATGTCGTTCAGTTTCAAGGCGAAAGACTTAGAAAAATTTCGAAAGATGTTTTTAGGCATATTATAACAAATGTTTTTTCTTGTGGCATCGTTAAGAGGGTCACTAGGGGTGCAACTTTGGTTCAGCGGTTTGACCCCAAAGTTCAATGACCTCGGTGCTAGAGGTCAAAGTGTGTCGTTAAATATGGATGCAGAAACAATATAAAAACTTTACAGAGCATTCCGGGAAGAGTTGATTAGATTCAATTTGAGTGGCGGATCCGACACAGAGTTCCCCGACTCCACGTGGTCTTGTGCGTGGAGCCCCTAGAGTGTAGGTATATAATAAGCCGGAGGCGCGAAGGGAGTGCAGCCTCCGCCAGCCGTAACAAGGGACAGGCACAGTGTGCCTGTCCCTTGTTACGCAATGGCGGAGAGGCTGCACTGCACTTCCCGCAGCGCAGGAGCTATCGCGATCGCGATGCAATAAAAAAAAACATGAAGAAATACCCCGACACATAGAATTCCAAAAATACAAAAAGGTCTAACTTTGTATTTGAAACTGATTTATTTAACTTACCTGTATACTCCAGCTTAAACTAACGTTTTTACAATAAAGGTCAGTGACCTTGTGTTCGAAAATGATTGATTTAACTTTCCGGCGTCGACTCCAGCAAAAACCAACGTTTTTACAAAAAAGGTCAGTTTTTGATGGAATGGGCTTGATAGGTCAGTGATTGTCTAAGACTCTTCCACACACGCCATCAAGGTACAAGCTGCAGAAACTGGCAGTCCACACGAAACTTACCTTGGGCCGAGCGCGGCAACCTAAATAATTGTCTTATATGAACATATTAGTATTAGTACTGAATATAGAGGATATTCATTGAATTGAGTGCCAGCCAAAGCTTGGGGAAGTTGTAGTGTTAATATTAACTGAATTGAGCTGTACTGTACGTAGTAAATAGCGTTTTTTATTGAACTTGATGAAATCTATTGTAGTATCCCGTTTTTAGACGATAGGACGGAGGGTAATATAATGCTAATGACCCGTTACGGCCGTTACGGATCACCAAGGTATAGAAACTTAAATAAAACTGAACAGAGCTTAAAGATAGGTACTTATTCTTCTACTTACTGATATTCGAAAATTTAGAATTCAACTCCGTGCAACTCAATTACTTACTTATCGATATTCAATGTTAAAATACGCGCAACTCTACAGCAGGCCGCCATCTTTGTGCCAGACTAACTTTAGGTATGCACGTAGGTATTTCAGGTCTATATATTCGTTCGTCTGAGCTGGAATCAAGCTAGAATATTATAGGCTTTTAGCTAGATTGACAAATAGAAAATGGCGCTCGCGGATCATGATACCGGGTCTTTAGACGAAACTACAATTTAGTAGGAGTTGTTTTATTGAGTTTTGGTATACCAACTAATCTGGGCTAGCTGGTATCGGCGAGCCTAAAAATACTAATACCTATTACTCCGAATGAGCCGAGCCGACCGAGGCGCGGCGTGACGTGGTCGGCAGGACGTCGGTGGGTAGGGGGGGTCGGCGGCGGCGCCGGTGATTAGCGCTGCAGCGCGATGCAGGACTTCGTTCAGAGGCTTAGGGTGCAGTTGTTGGGTGTAAATAACTTGTCCGAAGGTACAGAACGAGTCATCATCAGTGGTCTTCAACATTCGATTCTACGTTGCTCTACGTCATCAAATGCAGGTAAGAAACGAACTAGAGTTTTTTTTTCTGGCTTCAACGAAAAACTTTTCCCGAGTCACGTGCTGTCGCTTCGTGGGCCTTGTAGGCCTCTCAGAAGCTGCTAAGTATTTAATAATTCATACACCATTTAACCATTTAACCAAAACACTTTTGCAAAAACAAACCTGATCGTACAAAAATAAATGATATTTTCTTCGAAACTGGAATGCAAGGAATGGAATTATTGGAAGTCTATACGAAAACTCATTAAAACAAAACAACTACATACATAACCGTGGTTTCTTCCCAAAATCCTGTATTGACGCTATAATTATAATCCTTGGCCACCACAAACACACGTTATAGGGTAACTAATATAGTTTTTGACCACCATAATACGATGCTTAGTCACTTGCATTGAGCAACACAAATAAGCCACACAAACAAGCCTCCCGGATTCACCCTAACCGGTGATTATCCGGTTTTTTTGAGAAACGGTGAACACCACTAATAATCATATTAGGTATTCCCAAAGATAATGTTGGTACTCTTATTCCCTTCATACAGCTACAGTACAACCGAAAAGAGTAGAAAATAAATGAGGGCGCCACTAATTATTACATGTTTTACATGGTATCACCGTATACTACGGCAGAACGTATTGATACTTGATATTGTCAATAATGAGAATTTATGGAATTTATGAATTATTTTGGGTTTCTAGTCTTGTGCCATAAACAAAAACATTTTATAAGAGCAATGATGTCCTAACTAGTCCTATGACACTACCTACCTAGAAAGAAAGCAAGAATATTTTACATACTCAAGAGGGGGAAAATAACAGTAAAAGACAATTTTGTTGAATAATAAATAATAATATACTAAATCATACATCAATCTAGTGATTCAAAGTCCAGATATTCAACACCAGACATAGATTCTTCATCAGAATCTTGTAGTAGAACACAATTAGAAGTCCCTGCCATTATCATCATTTTCATCTTCGCTCTCCGATTCCTCGCTTGAGCTTTCGTCACCCAGTTGTATTATAAGCTGCTCAATGTTATGGTACATTGTTCGACCTCTCTCATAATATTATTTTTCGATTTTTTTCACATGTTCACAACAGCGTTTCCAGTCAGTTGGAGTAATGGTGTTGAATAATTCTTCAGTTAATTCTTTGATATTTGAAGCTCCTTTATTGCGTGAGATTTTCCTGTAACAAAACATAAGTATCAAAATTGTGTGATTGCACTACAAAATACTATTCAATGAGACAATGATTAATTATTATGAATTACATGGATTTTGGATGGATTTACAAGATTCTTTTAGTAAATTATAACAGTTTACTTCCAGTGCTATCCTTTTTAACCAGCTACATACCGGTCAAATCTGCTGTTCGTTTATAAAGTCTTCTAAATCAGTCAGCAGCTTCCCGGCTTGATACTCGGTCAAACATCTCTTATACACTTTGTAAATAATGTCACGAGCCCCACTGCGTATAGTTTTATTCATTTTACTAATATTTTGCGATTGATTTGCTTTCATGGAAGTAACAACTAACAGAACAAACAAACAATAACAAAGAACTCGACTCGACCGAAAATGACATTGTTTGCAGTGTTGCCGCTAGCGGAAAATTATTTTGGTTAGTCCAACAACTAAAACCAGCAATCTCTCAACAAATTTTTTTGCATCTGTTTTTTAATATTTGTATAAATACTTATTCTTTTGCTATGAAAATAAATCTACATACATAAATACCTACCTATTATATTTTTATGTTTTATCATTGGTTATCATTTTTTATCATTCGTTGAAAATTGTACATTATTATCTCAACAGTACGTTTTAAATGCTTCAATTATGTAACTAAAAGTTTAATTTTTAAATTTATCTAAAAGTATCTTAGCTGAATACGTGCATATAATTTTGCAAAGAAAAGCTGTCAGGCGACAAATTCACTATAGCGGCCACACTGGCCTTTCATAAAGAGTTGCCAGCGTACACTAAATTTTAGTTCCTCGATAATTAATTTCTACTCTTTCTGGTCGGTCGGACTGTACAATATCCCTGAGCAATATCCTTAATATTATTGTTCTATCTGTGGTTATCCCCACACTTACCACAGAGAACATTTATAATGTTTCTATTCATAACCTAACCTAAAATCTTCTACAAGATTTTCTAAATATCATTTATTGTCAGTTTACCGTATATTCTATCGTATTCTATTTTAGTGACTTGATGACATTTCAGAATCATTAAAAAATGTTAGCTGAGTGACTGTGAACATGACCACGAAAAGACCGATAACTTGGTTTCTGACCCCAAATGGACGCAAATTTACTTTCAGCGCTGTCACTACAGCCGGTATTAGTATTACAATAGCAAAATATGCCCCACATACATTTTTCCTGTATAAATACAAGGAATTTGTTCATTACTACAAGTAAGTTTCTAAATCGTAAGCATACTACCATTTATTTTTATAAAGGTATGGAGGTAAGTATTTATTTACATAGTTGACTATAGGGGCGAATAGAACCCTAACCTTAAACCTACTCTAGACTAGATGATTATGTATACAGCAGGTAAATAACAATAAAAATTACTTAAACATTTAAAAACCTTATTCATGAATGTGTAGGGTGACATAATAAGTTTACCTTAAGTAGGTACTTAGTGCTCAGATGAAGCTCAAATGTAATGTTATTTAGGTACCTATTTAGTATCCTTATTCTATACTTATACCTAGTCATATTTTGCTTCAGAGATGGGAAGCCAGTAGAGTTGCCAGGCGTGCTTCAGGAGCGATATCGCAAGTGTTTGGACATTATTGACGCCTCCGATGTACACAGGAAGTTGTTAAAACCATTCAGTGTGTTTGGATATGACCTCTTTCATGCCGGTAAAATTACAAAATTTTGTAGTCTACATAACTACATAGTATAAAACCAATTATCTTCCTGCTGTTTTTCTCTCCCTATGTATGCTTAGATCTTTAAAACTTTTTTTAATAGATGGAGTGATTCAAGGTATAATTTATATGTATCACATTCATTAGTATCAGTACTGCACCCATGTGAAGATAGTGCGCATTGCTATTTAAATCCTTTTGAAATTTATAATGACACCAGCGGTCTGCCCCGGCTTAGCATGGGTATTTAACAAAAAAAAAAATTTATATGGAACCCAAAATAAGGAAACTGTGGAACATGTGGTGATACATTGCACGGCCACAGAGGAGGCCAGACGGAAAACGGGATTGAAGAGTCTTATAGAGTCATCAAACCCGTCGACACTCAAGAAAAGCTAAAACAAAGCTGTAAATCTCCAAAAGTCCTGCTCCGGTACTTCAAGGAGCTGGGCTGGTTAGGCAGGGGGATAATGCACAAAACACTCCTACGCAAGATGTCAGTGCAGATCTTAGTTCCCCCACTTAGAATTAGAATTAGAACCCAATTTTTTTTGAAAATATTCTAGCCTATGTTCATCACAGAAAATTTAGGATTCTAATGGTGAAAGAATTTTTCAAATCGGTCCAGTAGTTTCGGAGCCTATTCAATTCAAACAAACAAACAATCAAATCTTTCCTCTTAATAATAATATTATTAGTAATGACAGATAAAATTCACACAGCATCAATCCACCCAATCCTAACCAGTGTGCTATGGTTATTTATAATTATTGATACTGAATGTGGTATATATATATAAATATTTTGGAGAACATACAAATATTTGTCCAGAGGTGAGAATCAAACTAGCAACCTATATATCAGGCATACAACGGCTCCTCCCCACAGTTATCATAGCTATTATTGTTTGCAGGAAGTACCAGTTCAAAGTTTGGTGCAGCTATTGGAATTCCAGTAAATTTTACATATAAAAATTTAGAAGACCTAAAAAATGATGACATTCAGGTATAACAACAGTGGTATTTTTATTTTAATGCACAATACCATTACTAATTTAGTATGTACTGTTTGAAGACCAAGCACGATTTTGTAGCTTTTTTAATATTAATAAGGAGACATACAAGCATGCCTGATGGAAAACAGATACCTGTCACTTATGTTAGCAATCAAAACTGTTACCTTTTCAGGTGAATCAGAAAAAAGTTGACTGGAACACTGAAGTTGGACAGAAGTTATCGAATGCCCTGATACTGCCTGAAAAAGTGCAACAATTTGCTATTTGCCGAGAGATTTTGATGACTCACAACAACAAAATCATATTTGATGCGATTTATCCATTTGCTTGTGTATTTTTTGCATACAATCTGAGTGCGTTTTTGAATAGCAAATTGAACTTCTATAAAGGGCCCTTTGGCCTTAGGGCCATACTCTACTCGTTAGTGGCCATGTTTTCAATGGGGACCTACTTCCTTATGAAAGACAGCACGGAGGTCTACTATGAATCTGAGGTTGACAAGAAACTTTGCGAACTCGGCGAGGACTTTATAGAAAGCGGAGTCATCTTCTACCAAAAAATATTAGAGAGAAACCAAGCACTTAGAGAACTCATGGGAAGAGAAGGAGAGGGCAAATATAGTAAGTTAGGAAACGAAAACTTTGGACTGCGGCAGCCGCGCCTCGCGTTAGTGCATAGGAAACAGTTCTTCGAAGATAAACTCAAAGAATTAAGACAAGGGAAAGAACAGGTATCTGCAGAAGAGTAGGTGACAATGTAACTTAAGTTCAAATGTAGTGTAAATAGTTAATAACTCTTTTGCTTACTGTTTACTCAGTTGAAATACTTATTAGTCAGTTCAAATAAACAGTAATGTTATTATTATGTCTAAATCTTTTATAGTCCTCAACCTGTAGTTTGTTGGAACCGAATATCTCAAAACTCTTGGTTAGGCTTACTAGTACCACATGAGTTTTATTAATTGTATTGGATATAACATTGTGTAAAGCGTTATCATCGCCAATTGGCCGTTTTTACGAAGTCCATACCAAAATGGTGTACCTACTTATACGGGACCCTTATAATTATGTCCGTCAGCGGGCTGTATATCATGAACCGTATAAGGTAGACTTGAAATTTTCATAGTGTAGTTTTCTTGTAGTTATAAGTACCTATGACAAAAATAAAATAATTTTAACAAATAGGAGGGCCAACATATTAAGTAAGTACTTACTAACAAAATAATTGAAAACGATAATCACAGTTAAATCGATACAATCCATCATAATACAATACTTACATAAAAATGTTATACCAGAAAAAGAACAAAACAAAGACGAGTACAATGGGCCGGCTTTATCTCTTAGAGCGATCTCTTCCAGACTAAGTAGGTAGGTACCTAAGTTACGGGGCATGATGTGTTACGCGTTACACAGCCAACGTTCGTGTACTATGGGAAAGGAAGAAGGCACAACAAACAACAAGGCTGATTTTTGAGCCTAACAGTTTCTTGCTGCCTTCGAATGGTTTGATAAGTGATTACCAAACTATTTCCATGGCAAAAAAATCCGTAATTCATCGTACATTTACACGACATATCCAATATCGGCTTATACAACTAGGAATCATTACCTACAAGAAGAGCCTACAAGGCATAAAATTAATATACTATGTATAAAAAAAATATGAGGTACATAAGTAAAATAAATAGTAAATTTTAAATAAACAAAACACGTTAACCCGTGAGAAGGCGCGCCTAATGTTGTTACACGGATAGGCGCGCGTGAGCAAATTGCTCACACTACTTTAAATGCTTATATTTCTACAAAAATAGTATATTTTGGCTATAAATGGGTTCGTAATGAATAAAACAACATTTATTTAATACGTAAACAAGAGTTTTAATTATATCTTTGAAACAAAAATGTAACTTCTACCTTAAATAACAAATTAACTAATTTTGGATCTACTATCTTTGGCAGTCTTCAAAAAAATCACGATAAAAAAACTAAGTAATAATAAACTTAAAAATTTCACTCTTCCATGAGTTCAGGACAAGTGTGCCTCTCGAAACACGTTGTACACATATATGTTATGTGCTCGGTGCAGAGTAATTTCTTGCATGAAGTGCATACTTTTTTCGATCGTCGCAGGAGTTGAAATATCGGCATCAGTTTCATCCGAAGATTGTTCCGTCTCAGTTAGTTGAGGACTGCAAATGACAGAACCATCACTTTCTATACTGTCAGCACGATTTTCTTCCCCATTCTCAAGATCTCCTAGCAAATCATCATCAGAATCCTCTTCCAACCACGAAGAAATTCGAAGGTTCTGTGCATTATTTAGATCGTCCATTTTTTATGTGTCTTGTAGCTGAAAACAAAATAAAATAGCATTAAAATATGACTTCAGAGTACTCACGTTTATAATAATCAATTTAATACAAATCAACAGAATAAAACACAAGAAAAACATAATAACAATATTTTGGTATGAATAAAAAATACTTACGTGGATGGGCGCGCGATGAGCAAATTGCCGCGCGATGGTGCGGGCCCTCCACAAGTGCTTCACTGCGCAGTCGCAGCGGGACTGAGCAGCGCTTGAGTTACGCGAGGGGAGAGGGGTTGAATAGTTAGGAAGGTACCTGGAGGCTCAGGATGCTATGAAGTCAGGATCACAAAAAACGCATGCAATCAATTTTAGTGTGAGCAAATTGCTCATAGCGCGCCTTCTCACGGGTTAAAAGTGACGATTCAATAATAATCGATGATCTTACCTAATTTAAATAAAAACAATGGATAATTATTAGATATCTGTTGATAACCTATAAAACTAACGGTTGTTAAACATGACTATAATACTACCTACTATGCGAAAGTATGTACTTTTATAAATATCATTGTTTATCTAGGTACGTAACTACAAATCGCAAATTAGGTATAAGTATATGTATATCTATTATTATTAATTACGTTTAGTAAATCTGATCAACAGCTTATTTTTATCATTATAATCCAAGTGACTTTGATTGTGGTGGCTTTAAAAGATCGCAGGAGCAAGATGAGTCGCATACACGATGTTAGGCATTGCTCTGGTGCTTTGCCTTGCGAGCGCGGCGGTAGCCCGGCGCTCGCCGCACGCCGCCCTCGTGGAGCAACACTACAGGACTGGGCCGGACGCTGGGCGCTACTCCAACAACTTGCTGGAGGATGCTATGCTTGATGTGGTGAGTCTCCTAGTCTGAATTAAATAATGCTGAAGAATCCACAGCATCAGCTAGCCCCAAGCTAATCAGAGCTTTTGTTATGGATACTAGATGACTGATTGATTGATAATACATACATACTACAATATTTTAAATACCTAGATATTTTTTTGTATACATGGAATACAACCAGAACATGAACCCTGAACAAATATCTACAGATCGTACAAACATTTGTCCCGAGGCGGGAATCGAACCCGCAACCTCCTGCGTTGCAGGCGGACCTTCGCCTACCACAGCACAGAGGTCGTCTTATCGAATTAAGTCAATGTACACTTGAGCTTCATTTATAGTATCGAATCGGGAAAGTAATGAATTTTAAAGCGACCAGTTCTCTTCTTCAGCCCGGCCTAATAACAAAATACGGCTACCCAGTAGAGGTGCACAACGTGGTGACAGAAGATGGCTACATCCTGGAAATGCAGCGGATTCCTCACGGGCGCGACCAGAACAATATCCGCGATCCTCGGAAGCCGGTGGCTCTGGTCATGCATGGACTCTTTTCGTCCGCCGCTGACTGGGTTCTGATGGGACCTAGCCTGGCACTCGGTAAGTCTGTACTAATAAAAATAAGGCCTATAGCAAAAACAAAGAACATTTTTGAGTTAGGTACGGTGCTGATTACGTAGAGCAGGCTGTACCTACCTACTGACATTTAGTTATTTATAGTACTTACATAAAATTTGTCAGAACTTCCCTAATGACTATAATTAGTAGAGAATAGGTACACACAATATGTACATACAATAGGAGACGGTCAGATAATTTATAAAATAATAATAATGTACTAAAATGATATCACTTTACGAGTCACGGAGTCGCTGAATCACTTTAAAAAAAATCATTTAATTCGTAATAGCTTTTTTTATCAGTAGCATCTCTTTTAATTTAATTTCGAAAATTTTATTATTTTCCTGTCTTTATCTTATTTGGAATTGTATTATATACATACTTTTACTGCCTTTGTTTGGATTAGTGGACTAGTTTGGTGTATTTTTTAATAACGATGCAGGTGTCAGAAGATTGTGTTTGTACCTATTTGATAACGACATTTCTCGATAAGAAGCCTACCTATTAAGTTTGAAGTCGATTTCTATTGAAACAGCAATATTTTGAAACTCGTTCCTACCTTCCGATACCTTTACGTGTAGATTAATTGACATATCATTAAACCACAACAGCGTATGTACCTAATGTTGTAAGTACCAAATCCTACCCTATCAACCCAAACCTTTCTTCCAGGATACATTCTCGCCGAAGAAGGCTATGACGTATGGCTAGGCAACGCCCGAGGCACCTACTACTCGCGTAACCACACCACCCTCAACCCCGACACCAGCTCCGCTTTCTGGCGGTTCAGCTGGGAGGAGATCGGCTCCAGAGACCTGCCCGCCATGATCGACCACGCCTTGCAAGCCTCGGGCAAGTCCCGTTTGCACTACATCGGTCATTCGCAGGGAACCACCGTCTATTGGACTATGGCTACCCTGCGCCCGGAATACAACGACAAGATCATCTCCATGCAAGCGTTAGCGCCCGTGGCTTATATGCAATACAACAGCAATCCTCTGTTCGTAGCACTGGCGCCTCATAGTAATAATATTGAGGTAGATAATGTTATAATATTATGTACCTATAAAGGATCGAACGATTGATAGGTAGATAAGTCAAATTTTAACGGTGATTCGTTATTTTGCGATGATTAATAGGACAGGCCAAATATGTATTAAGGGTGGTGTTCAACGGTCTCAGCTTAGTCGGTTAACCTTGATTTATAATTATAATATTCTTAAAAACATCTGTCAAATACTCCAATTCTAACGAAGTAACTAATTAATTTTTCTATCATCTTTCCGAAGAATACCACTTACCTTTGTTATAGAAAATTGCACTTACAGTCTGAAAATTAAATAGCAGAAGTAAACAGTTGGTACTGAAGGTACCTACCAACTGTTTACCTTTTCAACTTGTCCTTTCAGAGGATATTGAGGCTCATTGGAGTGAATGAGCTGCTCCCCAACACTCCGCTGATGACAACCATGGGCCAGAGGTTCTGCAGCGACGAGGCTGTGACGCAGCCCATCTGCTCCAACATGCTGTTCTTAGCCGCGGGCAGGAGCGAGGATATGCACAATGCCGTAAGTTGCCGATCCTATGAAACTAGCTTAATGCCCAGCCCATGGCTATAGGTACACGCCTTTATTCTGGATATGAATCATTTAAGTTTATCCGTATCCGGTATAAGGTTTATCCCATGGCTCGGATAAAACTCTTATTTTTCTTATTCATTATACCTCTATAAGATAAATATCTTTTTCATCAAGTTTTTGACTTATAAACACAGTGAGACTTCTCCTCCTACCATGGTAAATAGGACACGATAAACGCGCAATTGAAAGGCTACTTAGACCTGCGCGGTTTTATAACCCAGATACAGCACGGGTATCTGTTCACTAAAAAAACTGGCCGCGATAGGTATACCAAGCGAAATCAAACGCAATGTTCCGCTAACGCTATGCGTACGAATAAGAACGACAGAGGTCTGAACTGGCCTTTAGTTTTTTATTTTATTTACTTTTTTCATCAGGCACCTCATGTGGCAAAGTGTAATCTCTCTTTTGTTTCCAGACGATGCTACCAGTAAAACTGGCGCACACGCCCGCAGGCGCCGCCGCCAGACAACTCGTGCACTATGGTCAACACATCCGCCAGAACTTCTTCCGCCGCTTCGACTACGGCTCCCTAGGCAACTGGCGGAAATACCGCAGTTTCACACCTCCCTCCTACAACCTAAGGACGATAACCTCCCCGGTCTTCCTCCATTATGTTGATGATGATATCTTTGCGCACGTTAACGATGTCCGCAGCCTGTTCCAGGAGTTGGGGAATCCGGTCGGCATGTTCAGAGTTCCGCACGCCACCTTCAGTCATTTGGACTTCATGTGGGGTACAGGGGCTAAGGAGCTGCTGTATGATAGAGTGATTAATCTTATGAAATCTGTCGGCGATGATTAAGTGATACTGATAATGGATAAGGATATATTTTTGATTATAAATACTATACTGTACGGAAATAATAAATGTTTTATTTATCTTGATCCTACCATTGTTAAAATATGACCAACAGTAGGTATGTCACATAGTACGCTATTTCTTCCTTGTAGTTTAGTCTGGGCTAAAGGTAAGCTACCTTTAAAATGTTCCGAAAAGTACCTACCTACCGTTGTCGAAGTTTTTTAAAAACGTGGATGCATATAAAATGGTGTATGGAAACCCAGGACGTTTCGTCGTGGCCCAACTAGAAAGCATAACAATGAATATTTTTTATGGTTTTGAAACCCGGTCTTCTGTCCGGTTTTCAATCTTATAAAAGGAGTGACCTAAATAAACTTCGTCACCTTGTGGAATCGAAAGAAATAAATATTCCCCTTCAGAGATCAATGGTGGAGTGGAGCGCTAGGAGTAATTTATTCTTTGGAGTGGAGATTATGAAATCTTCAACTTTTAGGAAAAAAAAAAATCAAATATAAAATTACCTATTTTTTAGCAAGGTAAAAAATTTTAATATCAAAAAAATAGAATAATATAAAAACATGATAAAAACCTATGTACCGGTCTTAGTAAAAATTTAAATCACCTCAATTTCATCATGAAGTTTCCACAAAGAAGTCAAGTCAAGTTTTCAACCTCAAGTTGTAGTCAGTGCCATCTGTCAATTTAAGTCTGACAGACAAGAATTTTCTAGGATTATATCCCTATATAGGTATGTAGTTTGTGGATTATACGAGGATTATACCTACGTTTTCGCGCAGTGGTTCTTGTTTCATTTTAATAATTCTCGATTATTTTGTTCAAATGTGGTTTATTTATTAGCTGAGAAACGTCAGTTTTATATTATCAAAATGTGTGGTGGATTTACCTGTTCTAAAAATGCCTTGATTGCCCTCAATGTCTTGTATGTGGTAAGTTAGCGCAGATGTTTTGCGGAACAATAGATTTCTTCCGTTATCTTTTCCGTGGTCGATAAACCATCTAAAATTTAGTATGAAATCAGCTAAAATGTCCTACTTTTGATTAGGTGGTGGCCAGCATTCTGATATCTGTTGCTGTTTATGGCCAAACATCGTCTGTGGGAGAGAACTTGCCCATTGTGGGTGGGATTCTAGCATGTGGAGTGTTCCTAATCCTGATATCCCTTCTGGGACTCGCTGGAGCTGTGAAGCATCACCAGGTCATGCTGTTCTTTGTATCCTTTTCAATACCAACACTGAACGAAGTGCTCACTAAAAGTAAAGTGAAGAATTTATTGTGTATGTGATCCAAATATTCATGGTCATTGTTTGTGACCTTAGGTAAGCTTTCACAATTTCATATGATTATGCAGAGAGATGATTACAGTAAACATACCTACCTTGCAAACTACAAGCTCATGTCTCATGTTTTATGTCATTCATTGAACCATATTTGTTCCAACTGTAACAAAGGGTAGTGACGCAGGTGCTAATGATATCCTTGACTCAGTATGCAGTACATGGTGATCCTGTTTATGCTCTTCCTGGTTCAGTTCTCGGTGGCCTGCGCCTGCCTCGCGGTCAACTCTGAGCAACAGGAAATGTTAGCTGCACAGGTAATAATAGTTATTACTATCTGGTTTATTTAGTTAACAGGCATAAAGAAAGTTTTAAAGAAATTTGAAAGACATGATATGAGAGTATCTTTCTACTATGTGTTGAATACCTGCAGTGATCACTGTTCCACCTGCCAATTATGATGATTATTGTAAAACCCTTGATTTGGGGGAATAATTTATTTATTTATTTATTCATTCACAAATCAGATAACAATCCAATTACTTACATTAAACTTAGTTATTTTCAATTCTGATCTAGATTGAGATCAATTATGTGAACACAGAGAAAAACTATAATGTTGCATGCAATTTAATAAGGATCTATGCTGATAAGGGTTTCTAGCTCGAGATCCATAAATTTATCTAGAGATCCATAAATTTACAAACATTATTTATTGTGGTGTCTTATGTTATCAGGAATACATAACAAACAACTGATAAAAGGAATCTTAATATTTGAGTTGTGCTAAAACAAAGTTAGATAGGGGTTCATAATAATCATTTGACATCATTCCACCAGCAAACTGATAACCAAAAAACAATTTTTCTACTTATCTTGTTTTGAAGTGATTTGTTTCGGCTTACAATTTTATTGTTTTATATTATTGACATTATTTCCTAGAAGAAAGACATGTATGCCCCTCTAACATTGTCATCATCAACAATGACCTCCAATGACTTATTGTTGAGTGAAACACTGATAATATACTATATCGTAGAACTACACTATTCATAAAAAAAAAGGTTTTAAACAACATATAATATAAGTTTGTGTAATATGTTTGTGTTGTATAAAATGGATATGCAGATGCTTATTCTACTGTGTTTACCTTACGCAATGCTGATGTACCCTGTTACCACAATAGTGTTTCTAACTTTACAAATATTAAAGATTTGATTCAAAATTGCCTACTTTTCAAACATCCATTACAGGGTTGGAACACTGTGACCATGGATGTAAAGGAGACAGTTCAGGAGAAGTTCCTATGCTGCGGATTCCAGAACAGAATGGTTCCTCTTAACGGCACAGCTGACTACCCCTCTTGTGATCTGGTTGATGTAAGTAAACCTTAATTTATTCCTCTAATTAGTTATTCCAGGTCTAAACCAAAATGTATGAAATATTCAGACTTAAAATCTTCTCCCTGATCTTACAGGACAGCTAAAGTTTTTACTTTAGTTAATCACTAAAGTTCTATTGAAATTTGTGTTTTTTTGGAATGTCCAGAAAGACTGCTGCAAAGGCCTGCCCATTTCACTCAGCTGCCAGTGCGAGCCCTGCATGGAGAAACTGAAGGAATCCATCGATTACTCGTTCAAACTCTGTGGTGGCATCGGACTGTTCTTCAGTTTTACCGAGGTATGCATGTGCTGTAAACTTCTTATGCAAAATTGGTGGTATGATAGCTAATAATGCCGTAAGGCTCAGTTCACACGTCTGGACAGCATACAAGAATCCGGTGGCGCCGCGGGCGAATGGGACCGTTTCGAGATTAGAACAGAGATAGAGTTATGAGAACTTATAGGATAAGATTACTGACCTTTTGAGAATGTAGATAAAGTTTAAAATTATATTTAACCCGAGAAGTACTCCTCACGCCTCTGCCGGCCGCGCTGCCATCACAGTGTGAATTAAGCCTGCAATGATTAGTAGGGCTAGTTCTTTTGTAATTCCTGCCATGATAGGTATAGGATTTTATTTGAATTAAAAAGGCATTTTAGTTCATAATCGCATTGGGGCTGACCTGATTATTGTAGATTAACATATTATGTATGTTTTAACACTACTGGGTGTAGAAATGAATGCATTTTTATTTTTATAAACAAATTTATTCATTATCTAAGTAGGAACCATATTTGTTGGTCTTAGAATAACTTGCACTCACGTTTAACACATTTTCAGTGTTAAGCTAGTCTTTTTATACATAATATCTTCTGATATTATGTATTAAATCACTATTAATACTATGAATATTTACAGGCTTCACAAACGGAACCTAAAATTCGTTCTCAAGTGAAGACGCACTTTTTAATAATTTCATCTTTTAATCAAATAATTCATTTTATCTGTATCAGAGATCAGTTCTGCAGGTAGCCTCTTTTGCGCCCTTGAAAAGTTATATAATGTTGGGGTGCTTAGAATGGCCGTAGACTTGTGTCCGTCATCTATTACATAATATTCCTCTTGCCTACCCTTCATTATTATTATTAATGGCGGCTCGAGCACATGTAGCGCACGTAGCGTGTCCCTTTGCACTAACCGTGGTTTCAGAAGACACATTTAACCATCTCTAAGATCGTTATCCTAGTCACCTTAGGGCAGGTGCGCCTGGATATAGACGCCTGGATAGATCCAAAGACGTACTGTGAGAATTGTTGACGATCCCTTGCTCACAGACGGTATTAAACCACTAAGTCTCACAGAGACTTCTTCTCTTAGTGTGTTTTATCGCCTGTACAAGGGGTTGTGTTCTGATGAACTGTTTGACTTGGAGTCAGCGGCTCCCTTCTAACATCTCACCGCTCGCCTTCAACAGAGATATCACTCCCTTACCTTAAAGCCACGTGTTCACAGACTAAGGTTCATGAGGAATTTCCTCCCGAAAACAGGGGCCTTATTCTCTATGAAATAGGAGATTCCTTGCCCAAACCGTGTGACAATGTGTTCTAAATAGGATTTTGCTCGATTCCCCGCCGCTGTCTTGTCATATTGTGAAACACGTTGGGATTGGCAATAGTGAATAAAGGCCCAGTTATGTTGTGGAATGATATCCCTTCAGAGGTTTTCCAACTGGACTTCAACATGACTTCTTGAAAAAAGGGTCGTGTGATGACCTTGAAGTTGCAGGCGTACTATACACCATACGCTGCGGTAACCGTAGGTTTCCATCAGGCGGGCATGCTCGTTTGCCGCATTGATGGTATAAAAAAATATCCTCCGATTATATCTTCGTTGAACTCACATTATGAATATTGGCGCATAGTGATTGTTTCCGTTTGAAGGATAAAAGTGAACTGATACAGATAAAATCAAATGCACTGTGTTGACCTTTGTTATTCTATGCGGGCTACATTATGACGTGTTGCGAAAACTATTTGCTATTGTACAGTTGTTATATTTAATGTTTGGTTTGATGCCCATGAAATAATTCGTGCTCTTTTGTCGAAAACCTCAAGATTCAAAAATTGCAATTGAGTTTGATAGGCTACCTAATTTAGACCCAATCAATGCTCTGTGTGATTTTCAGAATTAACGATTAGCAGTGGAGGAGGGGGGGGGGGAGACCTATCTCCACCGAGTCGACAATCCGGACGTAACCTTTCAAAGCACATTTTTCACAATTATAAAATTACATTCAAAGGTTTTTTTATAGTTTCGTCGTTTTTGTTTTTCCTCGCCTTTCGAGTTGTTGATATCGCAACACGTCATTATAATGTCGCTCTCCTAGAACATCCCTTCATCGAAGTTTTAATAAAATTTACACAAATAAAAAAGGTTTACAAAACTTGTCGGCTTGATGTGACTAACAGCTTTTATACTTTCCAGTTTCTGGGTGTTTGGTTGACTGTAAGATATCGCAACCAAAAGGACCCGAGCGCTAACCCCAGTGCATTTCTCTGAATGGATCCGACATTAATCACTTGAGGTGGATTGCTGTTTCTTTACGTCGCATTCGCGTTTGCATGTTGCCCAGAAACTATGACAAATTGTTGGACTTGGACGTTTTCGTAAAGTTTTTCATTGATTACGGGTCTTACTCACGTTTTAATGGTATTATTATGGGAATTAAATTGAAAGAGTTTTCTATACTTCGTGATATACCGTCCATCATAATAATATGTGTGCTCAAAAGATGTAGGTACTCTCAATAAACAAATAATAATCAACCAGAGCTGACTTGCAAGATTCTCATTGTTGGGAGTCGAAATACGGTAATTTTTTGTTTGCTATCGCCTCTACCGTGGACATTGACCTACGACTAGCATCAAACCGAACACAAAGGCTCCGCTTACATCACACTCAACTTTAACAAGAATAAAACCCGTAATTTGTGATACTCAACTCTCAAAACCGTTCATAGTGCAATAATTCTATTTGAGAATATTGTCAGTCTCGTCAACATTTGTTAGTTATTTCTGGTGCCTTATAGAAACAGAGCTTTTATTGAGGTGTGAAATTTAATTAACATATTTAATCTGACTTATTTACACCTCAGTAAGATTCGCTTAATTGCACAGTTGGTTAGTTAAACAATGTTTGGAGTAATGTAATGCATGAAGCTTATGATTATGAATATATGAATTTGTTTATTGGTTCACCTAAGCAAACTAATTGTAGTTATTTATCATAACAATATGAAACAATTAATAGTGTCGGTTCAATGTTTATCATCACTACTTAGTATAAAACAAAATCGCTTCCCGCTGTCTGTCTGTATGCCCCGTATGCTTAGATCTATAAAACTACGCAATGGATTTTGATGAGGTTTATCTTAATAGATAGTGATTAAAGAGGAAGATTTATATGTATGTAACATGCGTAATATAGTAGAGAAACACTGATAGTTGTAGAGATTTCTAATGTCGTAAAACATAACACATTTTTTGCGCTTACATTGCAAACTGGCTGAGCCCTACGAGGTAAATCAAAAAATGTACTACAGCATTGTATGTACACCTTAAAAAGGTCTACAAAAAAGTCCGCGAGAAAGGATACCCATACATAAGATTCATAGGACACGTGATATAACTGAATCTTAATTTTGATGCGCTTTTTAGATAGAATGATTCAAGAAGGAAGGTTTAAATGTATAGCTTAATATCAGCATTGCACCCGTGCGAAGACGGGGCGGGTCGCTAGTTGAGAAATAAACTAATCAAATCAACGAATCGCAGGATCAAAACCGGGGTTTTATGATATCCGTACAGATATCAAACTGCGTGTTTGTTTATGGGTATGGTGTTCATTTCATGTACTTCGTTCACCTAGCATGGTGTTGTGTACATACTATGTGTACGATGTATTTGTTATTACATATTATCTTAAACTAAACTGGACCAAGACAGTTGGTTTGGACAGTATCATAATTATGATATTGTGTCCGTCTGAATATTTATTGCAAGTTATCTATACCATAATCAATGCGTAACGGATTTCTTCCGAGTATTTTGCTAAAGTTTTTCGAAAAATGTAATTGCGTATTAAGAAAATGGAATGGCGGAAAAGGGCACGCGCTACTATTATTGCAAGCCAAGAAAAAGCAAACAGTGGTCTTAGTATCCCACAATAAGGATTCTACTAATGTATTGAATTGTATGAGAATGCTTTGTAAATAGTGCTTGTTGCACTTAGCACTTGCATGGGGCATGACGTGATATTGATGTGTTAGAATATCCATAAGGGACCACCCTCACGGGCGTTTGTCGCCCGTAGTCTAGTAATTACGCCGTAGTCTTACTAATTACGCTTATTGGTTTTTTGGATATTTGCTATGACTTGTGATGATTTGAGTTTTCTATCGTAATGAACACAGTTACTTGAAGACTGAAGTTAGCGAGTAAACAACAACCGGGATACGAAAAAACTTAAATAAACAAAAATACAATCTCTTCTACTCGTATATTATAGATTATGAATATATCGTTTTTTTATCTATCAGGGTTATTGAGAAGAAAAATATTTATAACGGTATTCTTACGTACCCATAGTAGGTTTTATTTTGTTTCTTTTATTCTCAAATAACCCTGATAGATAAACAAGTACGACAAGTGCGAGTGTAACTCGCGCGCCGAGGGTTTTAAACTTTTGTCGTTTAGGTAGGTACGTATATGACAACCTCTTGGCGCGGTGGGCTTACAACGCAGGAGGTGGAGGTTTGATTCCTGCCTCGGGACTAATATTTGTAGGATCTTCAGATTATTTGTTCGGGTGTTCTAGTCCTTTTCAGTACACAAAAATAAATCATCTAATGTGATACTTATACTTTATTAAGTATAACAGCTATCGTAGTAATACCAATAACACAAGCTTTGCTTAGCTTAATTGTGGGTAAATGATACTGTGTGGATTATCTAGGATACATACCTATCTCTTCTCAAAAAATTTGAGAACAACGGTTTTGGTGCGCTGTGGAACTCCTATTACAGTTAGGTACTACAGAGATTAGTGGGTAGGTAAGTGGGTTGGTACCTACAATTTTTTTTAGGCTTTTTTCAACCTATTTCACTAAGTATGAAACTTAGACGATTTTCAAAACCTGTTTTGAATTGTCGAAATCCATACCTTTGATTTGATATTACTCTCAATGAAATAGCCCCCATTGTATGAAAATTAGTTTTTTGACCATATTTCAAAAAGTATTATATTTACAGACTTCTCTATATTTTTCCTGTAAAATATAGATCTATATCTACAAACGCTTAGTACATTTTACATCAATCACTCTGCAATCTTCGGAGATAAGGGGGGGTCAATTTTTCGACCATTTTCAAAATATATCAAAAAGTGTAAAATCTGTCGAAATTTCAAAAACTGTATTGGAATTTACAAGCCAATACCTTCAGAAATTTTTCCCGCCCTTTTTTGACCATATTTCAAAAACTGTTATTTTTACAGACTTCTCTATATTTTTCCTGTAAAATATAGATCCATATCTACAAACACTTGGTACATATCACGTCGATCGCTCTGCAATCTTCGGAGATAGGGGGGGGGAACGGTAATTTTTTTGACCTTTTTCAAAATATTTTAAAAAGTTTAAAACCTACCGAAATTTCAAAAACTATTTTGAAATCTACAAACGTGTACCTTTCATTTGATACCACTTTTGACTTTGTACGTTCCATTTAAAATTTCGATTTCAAAATTTGTATGGAAAATCTTCATTTTGATTTTTCATTTATTTTCATTTATTTTTCTATAAATATGTGCGGGCGCACAAAATGTATTATTATTTCAAATTTCAAGTCAATAGATGCAGTAGTTTCTGAGATATTAAGGATTCAAAACACAAAACAGACCCAAAGCGATTTCATAAGGGTTTTGCAACCGATGGCAAAACCCTAAAAACAACAATATATCTAATATATAGGAGTAGAAGAGATTGTAACTGTAATCGTGTTGCTAATCACCGATATCGCCCGCGCCGCGGGGGCCTTTATATTTACTAACGCGAAACCGTCCGTGGAGGTGATCTAATAAAAATAATAGCAGATCATGATGAAAATGTGCTCAAATTACAAATCATTTTGGTATTACGTTTGTATGGTTTGTAAGAGGCTCCTTAAGATGTGAATTACGTGTCTCGTGCATGAGTGTCAGTTAACGCTTGCAATGCCCAGTCTACGCGGGGTGGAACATGCGCGGCGTGGCTACAAGCAGTGCTAAACCAAATGCGCGTCATGGACAATCAAAGTGTTAAAGTGCAATCGTGTTACTTGGGCAAGGCTTGGGCATGGAATGGGATTGGCTTGTAGGTTGATCTATATAAAAATCAACCAAACACTCGCTGTTTCTTGAATGCATGCTCCTATACTACTATAATAAAGCGGCTTATAAACATTCTGCTTTCACAATAGTCGAGATAAATTGTATAGACGCTGTAGACAATGTGTCGAATTCACACCAAACTTAGTTTTTGTTGAGCAAAATTTAGCAAAATGTAAATATTTATTAGGAGACAGGCTACTAAGCGCGACTTTGCTCGCGTTTTCTTGAATATAATTATGAATTCATCCTTCCTTGCACAATCTCTTTTATTACGAATGGTTCACCTGTATTTATCTCGACGACCTCTGTGGCGCGGTGGACGAAGGTCCGCCTGCGACGCAGGAGGTTGCGGGCTCGATTCCCGCCTCCGGATAAATATTTCTACGATCAGCAAATATTTGTTCAGTGTTCTAGACGTTTTCTATGTATAATAAAAAAATATCTTACTATGTACTCGTATATTATATATATCAGTTATCTAGCACCCATTACACAAGCTTTGCTTAGCTTGGTGCTAGATTATAATGCTGTGTGAATTGTCCAGCATTATTTATTTATTTATTTTAATAGGGAAACAGACAGAATTCCTTTCGCATTTATTATTATTTTCTAGCTTCTGGATAAATTCATTAAAAAGATTTCGTGTACTGTGAAGATTTCGTGTGTGTAGAAACTGTATATCTGGGTCTACATCCAGGCATAGTTTCAGCTTTTCAAACAATAACTTATGTCGATGCCTTTAGTCAAACCACTTCACAAAATTTTCATTCTTAAAGTAGGATGCCAATAAGTTATCATATGTAAGACGTTGCTCAACAAGAACTAAATTCAGTGTAGATCCCCAACAATTGTGTGACAAAATAAATAAAATATAAAATAAATGTTTTTCTTCCAGCTGTTTGCCGTGTGGCTAGCTCGCCGCTACCGGAACCAACCCGACCCCAACTACAAGGAGCCCCACGCTATCTTCCCGAGAAAGAACTACCTTTATTAGTAACTAATTGTACAAGTTGTCCCTGAAAGCCACTGTTGTGTTCTGTGCTCATTATAACGTATGTTTTCACAATTGTAATTGTATTTTTACGAGTATAGACCAGCAGCCTTATTGTCTAACTTGAATTCCATTACCAGTGAACTTCTAACCGATTACCAGTTGTAGACCCAGTCAGAATGTTGTCGGTATTGTCTACGGTATTCAACTGGTCTTCGGTTTCAGCTATATACACAATACGAAAGTGACAATCGAAGTCCAGGCTAGGTTTGGAATGCCAAACTGAAGCCGATTACGATTAATAGTTGAGTTAGACAGTAGAGCCGCAGGTCAGATGTAATACTCGCAAAATATGAACCAAGAGCGCCGAAAATGGTATGAATGATGCACTCGCGAATATCTGAGTCAACCAGCAGTAAAATACATAGCAACTAGGTATGTTGAAAACTAACAGTAGTCTAAAACTACAGATACAGTAGGGCAAGCACGGGCTTTCTTGTCTAAGGTAGAATAGATAAAAATTACGTCACTTTGTCATCGAATGCGTAAATTATTTGAAATTAATTTCTTCAACTTTAATAATGTACGCAATGTATGGCGATGCGATGTCATTATTGTCTATTCTACCCTAGAGAACAATCCCCGTGCTTGGCCTACAGTTTGAATGCTCCTTGTCAACTTGGCTATTTATTTTGCATGTTTTGTGATTTTGACAAAGCTCCTGTGTTGGGTTGACGATATAACTTGCCTTTATTTAAGTACTTACCCCCGTATTCAAAATTGTCTGGGAACTTACAGCTTTGTATTTCTCACTGGCTTTTTCTATTTACATCGAGAAATAACAGTATTAGGGCTCCGGACATGGATGGGTTTATCATACAAACGTAGTACTAAAAAGATTTGTAATTTGAGAATATTTCCACCATTGTTTGCTATTATTTGTGTTTGTACACCATTATTTGTGTTCGAATGGTATTTAGGTTTCTGCGAAAAACTTTTTTGAAAATACTTATCTACTCATATAACAAGAAAACAAGTCTTCTTCATGTGAAAATGAAGGTTTAATTTAATTTCAGAAAAAAATATCGACTAAAATAAGTTATTTTCAAAATACTTACGGAACCCAGATAAATAGCAGACCATGCTGATAATATTCTCAAATTACAAATCATTTTAGTACTACGTTTGTATGGGTAATACATCCGTCGCCGGCGCCCTTAGCAACTGTTTCAAGTTAGCAGACCATTATGAATAAGGGGGTGTATAAATCTGTTTAGAAAAAATAATTATATTTAGATTTCCTTGAACAAAATATATCTATAGCCTGTAAGTAGATATTTTTCTTAATGTTGTAGGTAAACTTTCTCATTTGAGATTGTTAAATTCAGGTAAGTTTAAAAAGCCATTACAGCTGAGGCTCGGTGAATGTGTGCATATCTATGCGACTGGACGCTGTTGAAATATACTAAAAGACAGTAGATTTAGTGAATTATTATTATTTTATTTTGTAACGTTGTGTTGAAGGCTTTTAATAAAATAATTAGTCAATTTAAGTTACAGGTACATCTCGTCGACTAGTCAGTACTATAATTAATTTAGCGAATTCACTCAAACATGTACCGATTGTAAGTTTAATTATGTGTAACTATTCCCAATTATTACTTTAGGTACTCTATATGCTCAGTTCTGGAGTCCGAGATATTTTGTGTCAACAAAGACTGAATGAAAAGTTAACAAAAACTCATAACTCATAACAGAGAAAAAACATGGAATTTACTAGATTTCAACAATACATGCAACGTTTTTTTGCGATGTTTCATATTCTCCACCAATATTGTTTGGGTTTCGTAACCCCGTTGCCTACAAAGAAATATGTTGGATTCTAGACCCGAGTATAGTTATTATGAATAGCAAAATAAAAATTAGTGTTCTTTATGTATGCATTTTATCTTTCTTGCTAAAACTTTATATTTGATGAAAATCAATACATTTGAATTATTTCATTTTATTACTCTTCTGAGCTTTAATTAATTAGTTTAATCGATTTTGCTTCGTATTTTATATCAGTGATTTTTTGTTTAACACAATCAATTTATAAAAACATTTAATATGATTTGACTCTATGATAAACCATAAAATCGATGTCTTCGCTGTTTACAAAATTATAATTAGATTTAAGCTTAAGACATGTTTCATCGTAAGAAATCGTCTATTCTTTTACTTGATCGCGTGAGGAAAACTAACAATGTTCGGCTCAATTTTTTGCGTTTCTCGAGTCACCTGTGTTATATTAAAAACTAGAGAAAAGTAGAAAGAGGAGAGAATAGTTGCGTTTCAGTAGGTATTTAAGGTAAAAGTCTGTAATAGCAAAGTCCCAAGCAAAGTCATAAAGTTCAGAAAAGACATCGTGTACACCGTCAAAAGACATAGTGTACGTCGTCAGATATCGTGTACACCGTCAAAAGGCTTTATGGCAACAAACTGGTCGCAAGTAAAAATATGGGTCAGTTTTTAAAGAGAGGTCGGAAGATGCTCTGCTTTTTCGAACATCCACTGGCGGCCGGTTTGTGTCCCATTGATAGCATACAATTAGCAAGCCCGGGACATACGCAAATGAACTATTTGCCACTCATACTCCAGCCAAACTACGATATTTGTATGCTTCTTGGGACTAATTTTGTTGCTGAAACATTTCAGTTTCAATATAGAACGTCATACATAGTTGAAATTTTCTTCATAATATATGTTTAGCTGTGTTCCGTAGCATTTGAAGTGTTTCTGAATGTAACAGATGATCAATGTATCTATGATTACCAGTGTATTTAAATAAACATGTGCAAGCAACTCGATTTATATTATTGTTGAAATATTCCCTTCATTTTCCTTCATACAAATACGATTAATGTATAGGTCAAATTATTTGTTATTCTGTCTGTAAGCTATAATTTTTGTCTTCGGGAAATAACAGGAATTCATGTAAAGGTAAATCCAATCCAATATAAACACTATTCCTTTTCTCATAAGTAGAAATCCGGCCTTTTCCATAGACAAAATATTTTTCCACTTTTTGTCTACTATGTATACCTATTAAACGCGAAAGTACCGCGTTGTGAAGATGTTGTTCCGATGACAACGCCAAAACTATTGAATGGATTGAGGTGGAATTGCTCAAATATAGAGCTGAACCTGAAATACCATATACCTACTACATTCGAAGCCGCAGAAGCTAGTTTAGATAAAATGTGTCTTATGAAGCCATCATGAAACCTACAAGACGTTTACTTGCAGGCTTGCGCGATAACTTGTAAAATAAACACGTAACAAAGGATAATTCCGCGGACCGCGCATCCCTCCGCGCAACACTGGAAGCCGCCCTGTGCCGCCGCCTAACGCCAGTCGCGCACCGCCCGCCCTCCGACATCGATCCTCACACTGCCAACTAGTCGACAACCAGTGCTAAAATATCCACCCATTGCAACAGTATCCAGTGCAACACCATGTCTTTCGACAAAGATGAACTCCTTGACGAGTAAGTTGTTACTTTTGAACCTTGTGTGTTCGGTTTTGAATGTAGGTGAGTGTTCGCGTATAGATTGGTATAGGATACCTACATAGAAGATGTTTACAAGAGCCTATGTGGTCTAGGTACTGCGTCAATAATTGCTGAGATTGATTTGATTTGACTTTACGACTCGATCCTAGATAACTGGGTATTCATTAGTCGTTGACCTGATTTACTATGCTACATTCACACGTGAAGCGTAGTCTCATAGGAGTATTTAAGTAATTTATTTGGGGCATACGATGAAAACCTGTTAATACAAATATCAATAATATTAACGATGTCAATCGTTGAAAAAACTATAGAGGTAAAGCTTTACGTACTTTTTTCTTTAATCTGTACCTACAAGTTGATCTATATTAATGTAAGTATTCTGTGTTTTTCTGTATTTATTACATTTAGGTCTGAAAATATGTATGTATGTGAAAAAAATACGATGTTAGCTAAGCAAATCAAGACACGAGTCTGTAAAGTAGGGCTTGTTGGATTTCAGTTTGTGTACAAAGGAAGCGGGCGCGCTGAGAGCCGCGCAATCAGAGGGTATTCTATTGAACAATCTGTACACAGCTGATGTTGAATTATATTCGATAGCTCGCGTGAGAGATCCTTTCTGACTCAACGTCACGCTGTTAACTTGAGTACAAATCTGCGTTCTAAGCTTTAAGCTGTTGTAGTATTTAGTTAATGTATAGATAAAATGTTAGGAACCTCACAATATTACAAATGTGAAAGAGATGTTTAGATGTATGGAACCACATTACGCCAAAATTATGGAAATATTATTTAGATGCAGTTCTGGACAGGAACTAGCGTGCAAAGCCGCGGGCAAAGTTAATCATTTTATACTTATACCGCTAGCGCTCCATTGTTAGCATTGTTAGGTGTTTATTATTATTTTTTACACACATACATAATTACATGTTGGGTTCCATTATTGAAGTTTGCATAGGTAGGTAACCCTAACTTTTTTGGAAATAATGTATACCTAGCTTATTTTCATCAAGTAGGTAGATAATGGTTAAATAATTTATCAAATCGGTCCAGTAGTTTCGGAGCCTATTCAACCCAAACAAACAATCAAATCTTACGTGTAAATAGACGTAAGATTGAGACTAATATTAGAATCGATAGGTATCTATACCACCCTATACCGATAAAAGCAATCTTAGCTAAATCACTAAATTCGTCTAAAGTTAGCTAAATCGTACGATACGATAATACCCGGTGATAATACTTAATGTGTGGCGATGCGCATGTTATTAACAAATGCAAAAAACTAGATACAATGTATGTAAGTGATAAGTTGATGACTGATATGATAACATACATAACCAACATAATAATATATAATCCAATAGATAGAGAGAGGATAATAATAAGATAAGGTGTCGATGAGGGCTGAAGCTAATAGGTATGTCCACTAAGTTCAGCGGTTAGTGGAAATCTTATCAACAATAATTCATCGATCACGCTATGTCAGTTAACCGCTTTGCGGGATAGAACTTAATAAAAACATAACACGATGATATCGCTAATATCACCAGAACCCCGTTAACTGTTTCTGTATGACTGGTCATAACTTTACAACGGCTTCACCGTTTTTCATAAAAAAAAACACTAGTGATAATGATATGATATTGATAACACAAACTAGTGATAACACTTGTGAAGTCGATTTCTAACAAAAAAAACAGAGTTGTATTGCTAATTATTCTCACTGTTTAGTGTGATTGAAATTGCAGTTGATGAAATTGTTTCGATGAAAATGAATGAAAATAAATATTGATGAATTGAGAATTTCGTAATGGTTGCAACTAAAGTTTATCTTCGAGAACCAATAGTAAACTCCTACAGTATAATTCCTAGCCACCCTGTAGCTATAAGTCGAAGTCTCGACGTTTGGTTTGATACAATAGGTGATCAACAACAATCGATATCGGAAGGCACACATTCTTGAATGTGGCGTGAATTTCATTCCGTCGTTTCATCAAATCGATTAATTTTTTACGAGTTTACACTAAGGATTATGGAATAGTAAAACATTTATCCTTCTCTTTTTTATACGGACTACCTACTGACACCAAAAAATTGTAGATAAGCTCTACCTACGTGTTTCTGTAAATCCGCTCTGTAGGCACAAAAGACGATCACTGATCCACATTGTGCCGACAACGCGGCGGGTGTTTAATCAAAAGATCATAATCTTAATCACTCATTGGAATCTAGAGGACGCTTCTCGATTATAAAATGTAGCTCCATATCCATCGCTGGGTTTCGATTGATCAGTATCGCGAGCTCTTTAGGCTCTGATCTGACAGCCAGCGCTCGATGCTTGCTCTGTACGAATTGCGGTGACAGGTTAGTACGTAGGTACTCGATGCAGTTTGGTAGACGCGATAAATTCCTGAACAAGTCACTGAATACGTAATAGTTTTTACAGCCAGCGCTAGACGTAGTACGTTATTCTGTGGCTAGACAGTGAGCAGAATTAACTGCAGTTAGTATAGTATAGTATAGTATAGACTCTACCTCTATACTATACTAACTGCTGGCAGTACAGTACTCTATATAGAGTACTGTACTGCCAGCGCGCAGCGGTGTTTGTTGGTAATAAACTATCTACGATTCTATGAATATGATATGAACATGAATGAACTGACTGATGTCATTCGCCTCTGCAAACTTGGGTCGGTCGTACGTTCGGATTGCGCTCCTAAAAGGAAATACTTTGTGATTCTGTGTTGTTATAAAATTGTTTGAATAAGGTAAGTGGAAAATAAAATTCGTTTGTAATATTCTTAACGTAGGTAATTATTTTGGTTTGTTAGTTTCTGTGTTATTAAAATCCATTACCGAGTCTCAATAAATATCACATACACATCACATACATTATTAAATAATTCTAATTTTATCTTACTTCATCACCAATTGCGTCACTGTAAGCGCCAATTTTGATGATGAAATAATTATCATCATCAATTCAGTCTCAGGAATATTCTGGCATCATTGATGACCTTCAATGATGTTTGTTTGCAAACACATGACAATGTGTAGGTACCTACTTTAGTCGACATACCTACCTATGTAGGTGGGCGATACATTGGATATGAACGATTGTAATCTGATTAGTTAATTCAGCTAATGTAGGTACGAGAACAATTAGTGAACAAGTAAACAATAGAACTAATTTTTTTAAAACAAGCAAACATTTATATTGCTATCTAGGTAAACTAAACTCTATGATCTATAATCGATCGTATAAATACAGAAACATACAATTAAAATATATTTTTTATGCCAATGTCAGACAATACATAAAAATATATAATTATAGTAAATTTTCATAATAACGTCTTTTTTACCTAACCTAACGATAACTTATACTACCTACTTTAGTAAAATTTTCATACCTAAATAGGTAGGTATGATAAAATTATCATCACAAAAAATTACGATTTTAAAACATTAATTGCATTCTAATTTCTTATTTCTCTTATTATTTCTAATTTAAATTCTAATTTCTTATTTCTCATAATATTTGGTTCGTTTCTATTGTTCTACTGACGTTTGGAAATCATTACAAATTAAAATGCAGCTTCGTTTTATTTCTAAAGAGACTTCAAACAAAGAACTTCTATATAACTTCCATGAACTACTTTGTCATGCATTATTTATATTTTATGATTTATTTAATTTATTCATTCCACCTAGCTAAAAGATGCAGTGTAACTGTGAAGAGGTGATGGCGAATGGTAAACCGCACAGCAATGGATGTCGGAACGGGCGGGGGGAACGGCACCACCCTCACAGGAAGGTGTTCGACGATGACGATGCGATTGACCCCCCGGCGGCGATCCAGGACGACGCGTTTGACCCCCCGGCAATCGAGGACGTCGCGTTTTACCCCCCGGCGGGTGGAGATGTCCCAAGAGAGATCGTTAGGTGGTTCACGGTTTTACTTTTGGGTGGTGGTCTTGTTATACAATGTCTTATACTACCAACTATTTAGTTTGACTTACTAAACTACTAAGTCTAACAAAGGTCGTATAAAAATTAGGTGAAATCCAAAAAGATGCCGCCGTCCGACCTTCACGTACCTACTACTTACTAACTAGGTATTCAGTTTGACCACTATTCATCATCATCGCCAGCCTATAATAGTCCACTGCTGGACATAGGCCTCCCCTAATGAGCGCCATAGATGGCATCATTATTTGGGGGTTATTGCCCATAATCCCCACGCTGGGCATGCGGGTTGGGGATCGCAGTTCGGTGTAGTTGTTCTGCAGAAGGCGCTGCTGCCCGCCCCCCGGTGTGTCTCCCTTAGTCGCCTCTTACGACACCCACGGGAAGAGTTGGGGTGGTGAAATTCTATGCCGGCACCACACGGCCTACGACCACTATTATAGTGGGCTAATCCTTAAAAAGTTGCGGGTTTTGGAAACTAGTAAGTATTGTACAAGGCTATTTGTCAAAACAAGTTCTGACTGTTTTTATTTAAACTAAATAGGATTAACTGTAACATTGTCATTAATTTTTAACAATTTCCTGAATTTTTTTTTCGAATGGACTGTAATGCTTTTGGCCGCAGATGGCCATGACAGCGTTACCGGACTTCCCAAGTAGCACAAACCTGCATTATAAGATATCACACAAGGTCCACGTCGGTAACTTCAGCGTTTAAGAAGAGTTATTAGAGTACACTCGAGCTGCAATAGCTCACAATTACGCATTCGGCTGTATATAAGCACTATATGGCGTCACGGAGACAACACTGTAATGTTGCGAGTGTTAATATAGTGTTACAGTTCAGTGTTATACAGCTTTTAGGAATCAATAATACTATCAGCTGCATTATAGCACTTTAATGGACCAATACAAGCCTTCTATTCAGCTATATTCTGAATAGAAGGCCACATGTGGCCCTTAAAACGCTTGCATTTTAAGAAAGAACATGTGAACTACTATAATGCTTGCAGTTATACTGTGACTCCAATTAACAACAATATAATTCGTCTTGCTGCACAAAGTGGAACTTTAATTATGTTAATCAGCTTGTTACATGCAATCGTATAATAGCACTATAACAGCCCACATGATCACTATGGGTGAATTCTTATGATGCTAAAATATAGCAAACTGCTTAATAACAAATCACAAGTGACCCAAGATCCCGGTTAGAGCTGAATACTTGTACTTGCGTAGGCAATTAATCTACTAATGCAGTTAAATGAGTTCATGAAGACTGTTTATTTCAGCGCCCCGTATAGGATTATATAGACTTGTGGTATTTAATATCGAAATGTAGAAATATAAACGTAGAACAGGAGGAATACGCCGAAAAATTACTGCAGAATACTTGAGAATTTTAAATAGAGATACGGGAACACTGATCAAGCTATACGTTTGATGAATAATGAGTCAAGGGGGAGTAAAATTTTAGAACGGCAGGGTTCCCGATCCGCAACTGTTTGTGTAGAAGGACGTGCAGATTTAGATGGACAGAGCTCTGCAAGTATACAGCAAATATTAGAAGATAGTGGTTCCGTATCTTGCAGTAATGACAGATACCTAGATATCTCTAATGTTTCTGAAAATTCAGACAGTGACAGTGTGTGTACTGAATATGATAAACAAGAAAAATGACGTGAAAACATAAGCAAATGGGCAATTGAAAAAATATATCTTATTATTTTTATTTATTTTTTATTATTAATATTGCATATATCAAGCTTCGCTAACATAGCGGCTTGATTGGAAAGAATGGTTTGTATATCTCCCGTGTTGATAACTTGTAGTGTGTCTTGCTGCTGGAGTGCTTTTTCGCTGGCAGACGTTTGTGAATTATCCTGTAATATAAAGTAAGTAGGTATATGACTAAATAATAAAATAATAAATATGAAGGACGTTACACACAGCGCTTTAATTTAATTTTATAAATTACGGATCCCTAAATTTTCTACAGAGTTTAGTGGTTCACTGTAAAATATTTGCGTACTTGTTACCCGCTATTAAGCTTTTCAAGAATCTGTGGCTGACTTGTTTCACACAAGAACTACTCTTGTCAGCTCATTGCTGATGTATGTACCACGAGTGAATACTTATACAGCCCATAGCATTTAATTGTGATGTACATTGCTTGTCCGCCATTTTTATGTTCTAACCTATGAATATGAATATATTTACAGTTTGTATCTTTCTCTACAACGAAAATTACAACTGGATTTGAAGAGAAAATCTGTGATTTATGAGTAAACAGCTTATTGTCAAATAACATGGACAGAATAATAAGATTTCTGTTTTATTTTTTTATCATCATCAGCGCATTAAATTATAATTTTCAAGTAAACGGTACTATTTTGAGAGCGCATGAAAATTTTCATCTATATTTATATGATATTTGACAGTAAAAATGCTTTCCCATTCGAATTTTACGCGTTTAGAAGAAAAACTCAAGATTTTACTTACCGAAAACAATATCAACATCACAAAACACTTGTCAAATTGTTTCACTTGGTAGCAAGTAGGGGCGAGAACGTGAAAATTATTCACAATTTTGCAACTTGTGAATTTTCAACTCCATAAAAGCGTTATTAAGATCCTGGTCTGTACTTTGTGCTGTATAATAGGTAACACAAACTCTGATAATCAGCATTGTGCTGTATAATAGGTAACACATACTTTGATATTCAGCCAATGTTCAGCTCTTGGGGTGACTGTTACCTTTAATAATGCTCAAATAATGCTGATATACAGCAATCAGTTACGTTATTCAGCCTATAGCTGTTTAATTTGTGCCCAAATCAGAGTTATATCAGCTGAAACAGCGCTGCTAACGCTCTTATTCAGCAGACTTGTACAGCTAAGGATTCTATTGTGGACAGTTATTCAGCTTTTATACAGCACTTTTGTGTTACTTGGGTTTGAACAATTTCCCGAAGTTGATTTTTAATCGTATTTAGAATACATTGTGACGTCACACGGTTTGGGCAAGGAATTTCCTATTTCAAAGAGAATAAAAGACCTGATGTTCTAACCAGGTACCCGGACGGGTCGGTGCGCCTGCGCAACCCCAACATCGAGCTGATGGACCAGGACATCCTGTACCACCTGGCGCTGGGCAGCGGCTCCCACGACCTGGTCGAAATGTTCGGAGACGTCAAGGTACGCCTTCCATCTAACATCATCAGACCATAAATTCCACTGCTGAAGTAGCCTCCTGAATTTTATTTATAATAATAAATCCACCAACGAAAGAAACACAATTTAACAAGAGCAATTACTTGATACGTATTACAATGAACAAGTATAGGCACATCTATATCACAATACAAAAATATCACAACAAAACTCCAAGTGCTCAAAGCTAAAATTGTCTATAAATCAATTCAAATAAATTGACAAATAAATTCTTTGTAAAAATATAAAATTCAGGTTATCTAGACGAGACAATGATTTGGATCGAGTTTTACTCCAAATCAAAAACTAACATCCAAGGTAAAAGTTTCGTGTTCGCTTCTTCAGGGTCAAGATAAAACACCTTAATTATATAGATTTAAGTGAACAAAAAATCTAATTGATCTCTTTTTTTCCCAGTTTTATTTATGTTATTAGTATTTTGTGACTTGTCCAAGAGTCCTGCCTGGTCTAAAGGGAACAAAGCACTTTGATATTTGGCATCAGGTACCTTCTGCGCTTTGAACATTCAATGCAGGCCGGCCTACCTGGCCTTTCCTTGTCGGAAATACAAAAAATTGTTCTGGGAATTATCCACACAGTACAGCGGCCCGGTGGAAGAGTATAACTATTATTCCACAGTGCATAGTTATAAAAACAGTACCTACTAGTGGATTGCAATTGCAACGGTGCGCAGTAAATAAAAATAGCACTCTTGTTGCAATAGTCTGATTAGTTCGCATGCGATCTCCGATTCCAAGCGGATGAAGCTCACGAGCTGGTGGGAAGTTCCTCCTTCACGGAGATTGCTCGTTGATGGGACTTTTGTCGTTTTCTGTTGCTTAGCTGATACTAAGGATTATCCAGTGTTATATTTTATAAATCAATAATGCCAGATTAAGCAGAGCTTGTGATAAGGGTACTAGATGACTGATATACTTAATACAATATTATTACTAATAGATATTTTTTTAATTATATTTTTTTTTATAAATATCACCCATAGAAAACGACCAGAACTCCCTGAACAAATATCTGCAGATAGTACAAATATTTGTCCCGAGGCGGGAATCGAACCTTCTGTGTATTAGGTTGTATTATATACATAAAATAGACGTATTTTCAATAAATACAAATACAAAACATGTTGAACCTTCTTTTGTCCAGTTCGTGTGCATGGGCGGGACCCCGAAGCGTATGGAACAGTTCGCGTACACCGTGATGGCCGAGATCGGGCACAAGCTGCCCTGCGGCACCACGCTGCAAGACATCAGCCAGTTCTCCTACCGATACTCCATGTACAAAGTGGGCCCTGTGCTGTGCATTAGCGTAAGTTACACTTGCCATTTATTCATTATAAGGAAGATTTCGGCGGTTATTGACCGCCCTAAAATTACCATCGAACTTAGATCTTGACTAAATAAGACTAGAAATTATGTTATACCCGACAAAATATCTTTAGAATCGTATAATCAATCCAACTTTCGGCCAACGGTTATAAAACTATTTGTAGAGAGTACCAGCAAAATGACAGACCAAAGCAAATTTTATCAGAATTGAGCCAGAGTAGCTTCGGTCGCTCGATCAACCAATAGCCCGACATTCATCGTACATTACATACACTGCGTTGCTTTGTCACTACATTCAATTGACAGAATGAAATAATTAACCTCTCGTTGGAAGGTCTTGGTTCATGGACACTTGTGTACTACTTGTGAAAGTGGCTCTGCGTGACCTTCATGCTAAAATATTTAGCCTAACTCCTAATCAAATCTATCAATAGATATACTATCGATCGCCGTTAAAACAACATAAGTTCGATAAACCTTAGATAAACACAAACCCGACGACAACGGCGGCGTAGTGGGATTAATCGATCGGAATTACTCAGGCTGGTGTTCTTAGAAATATAATAGGACATTGTGTAGCTTCTTCCGCTAACTTCGGACCGCAGCCAGATTTGCAATTTACATAAATGACCGCCGTCGTCGGCAAGAAAGTGTTAGTAAGTAGGTACATCGCTTTCACTAGCCTATGAAACGGTGCAAAAAGCACACAAATAAGCATGATCCCACTTTTATTAGGCGGCCACAACGTAAAAACCGTCATATTCAATTGGTTCGATTTTTAACCATTTTTTCCTAGCTACTATGAAAGTTGGTTACGATTTGATTTTCACAAATTATTCAATTCCATAGATAGGTAGATTATCCAATACAGAAGCCAAGGTATAGTGAAAATTTACTACATTACTAGAATTTAGTTTGGACACTGTCCACTGTCCCGTAGTTATTTGACACCCAAGTCAAGGTCTTATTTAAGGCGCATACAGCAGCTAAACTAGCGCCGCCACCTACTTTATGTTATTATTCTGTTTAACAAAGGAATTTTCAAAAATCCATCGTCCAGTTTGTGATACCTATCATAAGCTTTTTTTTAATGCCTCTGTAATAGTTTTATTCTATTTAGTTTAGGAAGAGATACGAAGTTGCCCTTGGTGGCCACCAAAATCTATTTTCGTTTGGATTTTTGGAAATTCCTTTGTTAAACAGAATAATAACATAAAGTAGGAGGTGGCGCTAGTTTAGGTGCTGTATGCGCCTTAAGGTAGAGTAGACAGCGGTAAGGCCAGTTCAGAGCTACGCGGTCTATGCTAGGTACCGCAAACGCCTTATTAAAATGTAATGGTCAATTTAAGTTACCATGGCGTCCTACAGCCGTCTTATTGAACTTTTTTGGCCGTCCAGGCCTATCTACCACCACAATTAGTTTATTGGTGTTGCACCTACCGTACCTTACCGACTGAGCATATTTCAAATCAAATCAAATCAATCAAATCAAAAATGCTTTATTGTTCACCAGAAATTGAACACAACAAAAGACGTTACATAAGACAAGTACAATGGGCGGCCTTATCGCTTAGAAGCGATCTCTTCCAGGCAACCTTTGGATGGAAAGAATTATTTTCATTTAAGAAAGACAGGGGGTATTTATTATATTATATGTAATATTTATCTACATAATAACCTCGATGGATGCTATTAAATACTGTTATAGCGCAACAAATGACTGTTACTAATCAAGATGGAATGCAAGTTGATTAAATGTAACGAATGTACTTCGGTACAACAATATGAGCACACCGGTCATGCTTCAAAGAGCAGAACTTTTAGTTATTTAAAAGTCATCTTAAAAACAGTCGGACTTTGATTATTGTATTTCATTACTAAGCATTTAAAAAAAAACATTGTTGAACAAAACAACGACCACCAACGACTTCAGGGCCGACATATGGCTCCTAATTAGAAACGTTTGTAAATTCAATCAAATCCATAAAAAATATCTCAATTAAGTTTGGTGGTTTGTTAAAAGTATATTTTCACATAACAGAGCCTTATGAATTCACTGAGCCGTAGCGAATGGACGGAATCCTAGGGATTGTCAGAAGAGCTAAAAAAACATCCTCAGCGTAAAATATCGAAAAATGATAAAATAAATGAATCGTCTTTTCCCTTCTAGCACGGCATGGGCATCCCATCAGTGGGCATTCTTCTGCACGAGGTGATAAAACTGATGTACCACGCCAAGGTGCGGGATCCGGTGTTCTTCCGCATCGGGACGTGCGGGGGTGTGGGCTACGAGGGGGGGACGGTCGCCATCTCGGAGGAGGCTGTCGACGGCGCGCTCAAGAACTGCCTCGAACTGGTGCGTACAATGTTACAGAATGTTCTTCCTCTTCCCGCCGCCGTGCCACGCTAGGCACCGTGTTGTATGGCGGCAGGTTTAACACACTAGTACATTGTTACCCTAGGGTTGGAAGTAACTTATTTACTCCCGAGACGACACGCGGTTTGGAGCCCGAGCGTAGCAAGATTCAGATTCAATAACTTTATTTCTTTAAGCTTACAAAATAAGCGTAGCAAGGGCGCCAATAGTTCGAGGGACTAAATAAGTTCCTTTCACCCGAGGTAAATACTTTTCATTACGAGTACACGGAAGTAAAACAAAAACACAATTTAGCTAAAGAAAAAATGAGTAAATTTTATCTTAGATAGACTAACAACTTAGGTAAGGTTTTAAAAGTTTTCTAATTATCTGAATCAGATGAAATCATTGTAATACAAAAAAAAAATTGTACAACACGAGAAAAAATTATTAAGAACGAATTGCCGTGTTCCTGGTTTTTTTCTTTAGCATTGGCCATTATTTTTTACATTCTGCATTATCATGGTAAAGTTTTTATTAAATAACGAGTGTTTATAAATTTGGACGATGAAGTTATTGGTTCTTGATTGGCTGAAAACCAGCGCCCTTTTACAATAGTCGCACTTTATGTGTCAGGGCATTAAGCTGAGCCAAAACCTATTAGACATCTGTATTGTCTCTATCTCGTTCGTATTTAAGGATCCGGCGATAGATGAATTTCCGATCCAAAACTAATTTGTAATTTGAGAAGACTTTCACGTTTGTATGTGAAAATCATCGTCGCCGTAGCCTTAGGAAGCCTCTCTGTTTGCCTTATTGTATTGTTTTCTTTTCTTACAGTATTGTACTAGCTTTCTATGTGTATTTTGTAGCTTTTGTGTATTCTACTAGTACTTCTTTCTTTCGTTATTTTCAGACGGTCCTCGGCAAAAACATCCAGCGGCCAGCCAAGCTGGACAAGCGACTGGTGCGTGAGCTGAAGCAGTTGGTAGACCCTGAGGATCCTTACGAAACCATCACGGGGAAGACCATGTGCACCTACGACTTTTATGAAGGTAAGCGGCTTTAACCTTTCTTGCGTCGTGGACGAGGGTCCGCCTGCAGTACAGGAGGTTGCAGGTTCCATTCCCGCCTCGGGACCCTGTAATATCTGTAGATATTGTTCCGGGTGTTCTGGTAATTTTCTATGTATGTTATGATAATGTAAAATTAAGTATATCAGTCATCTAATACCCATCACACAAGCTCTGCTTACCTCGGGGCTAGATGATTATTTGTGTATTGTCCCTCATTATTTTTTTATACTGATATTATAAAGAGGAACGATTTGATTGTTTGTTTCAATTGAATAGGCTCCGAAACTACTGGACCAATTTGTAAAATTCTTTCGCCATTTGAATCCAAAATTTTCCCTGATGAAGATAGGCTATAAAATTATTTTAAAAAAAGTTAGGGTTACACATGAAAAGTTCAATTTTTGTTAAATAACCGTGTGAAGTCGGGGCGGACCAAAAGAAGTAAAGTTACTCGCTAGATGATGAATAGGTCCGTGGGCTAACGAGGTTCATCGGGTTTTCAAAAAATTCTCGGAGTGTCTAGTCCAAGCGACGGTGACCGTGCGTGATTGGTCAGCGCATCAGCATTGCCATACAGCGAGGCAATGCAGCCAGCATCTTGGGGACGCTTCCGACTGGTTTTGACAGTGTGCAGTTACCTCAATTGTTTCTATTGTAAATACTCATTCTGTTTTGATTATTATTATATTAAACTAACCGCTGGCGCTGGGGTAAACGTGTTCTTGAGTGGAGACCGCGACTTGGTAAACGTAGGACGCCCTCCGGTCAGGTAGGATGACGATCTGCGAAAGACTGCTGGCAGATGCTGGATGCGAAAAGCTGAAGACAGGGCGCTATGGCGCTCATAAGGGGAGGCCTATGTCCAGCAGTGAACTAATATGGGCTGATGATGATGATGATATTAAACTAAGTACGTCCCATTGATGGACAAAAGCCTACCCAGTTCGTTTCGGACACGAGCAAAATCTGGCTAGACTTAGCTAGAATATTAGTTTTAATATTCATTTATTCTCAAAAAGACAAATTATGTCACTTATACGAGAACAGGATTCTTAGTTTAAGTATAGATAGATACATAGGTTGTGGTCGTTCAATAACTAACTCATTTAGTGTGTTCACTTGATAAGATATATTAATCAGTATAACAAACTCAAGGTTTCTTGTAAACTTGATCTGTCAATCAATAGCTTCCTAACTCGATATTCCAAGTAAAAGTTTCTTATCAGACACAGTTATTAGATATAGTAAGCAATTAATTAGTTATGCGAGTAATTAGCTCGTAATCAATTGGCAAGAAGGCAAGAGACATTCACGATAGACTATCGGTTGACCGGTCGATTGTGATTAGATTAACCACGGTTATGTAGGTCACCTTCATAGGAATTGTCAAAAATTACTATGTATTTATTTTTCACTTTTCTGAATAGAAGTAAAATAAAAAGTTGTTTAAACAGCCTCCGACAATACAAACGAGTAGTTTGCTTAGCACAATTTTACTGGCAAACAACGCTTTATCTTTTGTGCAGCATCTTGTTTCTATCTTCAAAGCAACAAGGACTTGGTTCATCAGCACTATCTGTCCACTTCTCCTGTACCATCCTAAAATATTTTGATTGTTTTTATAACTGCTTTTTGTTTTTCTTTTTAATAATTGTTTTTCTTTTATATTTATATGTTACTGTTGGCAAAATATTTACTGTCGGCTGTGTGATATTTACTTGTCGGTTCAGTGGTTTTCTAGTTCAAAAGTTACAATTGCAATTACTAAAATTCTTGTCCTCTTTTTAATTTGTCTTGTGTTATTATTATTACCTTATTAGGTACTTACCTAGTTATTAGCTGTTGAATTAAATTTTTTGTTTAATTTAACAAAGAAATACTCTTCTAATGTGCTATCTACATAGCTGCGATACTTTTGAACTAAAAGTTCGATAATTAGGTACCTATAGCTTGTTTCTGAAATACCTACATACAAAATCTATGATAACTTTATAGTTTTCAAAAACTGAATTCCACTAGGTACCTTAGTTTTAAACTGTTTGTAAGTTTTGCGGCATAAATTATCTGGGATATAAAATGGGACCATGTTTGTGGGACCATCTCGGCATCATCGAATTTGTTCGTATACCTACGACGGACAAATAAACGAACATAAATAAAAACAGCCGACCATAAAATAATTTTTCGAAGTCGATTAGAAAGGACAGACTAATTGGCACAAAGTGACCCTACCGTGCAAACTGTCCTTTCATTCGTTCCGCATCAGCTGTAGACAATCTCTGTGGGAAGGCCACCGCGGCGTCGGATGTCATTGTGATCGTCGCTTGATTGACAGAGTTTATTTGCTCTGAAACAGACGTTGTAAATCCGATACAGACGAATCTCAACCTTATGATCATGTAATGGCGTAAAGCCTAAGAGCTAGCTAGTCACCTAAAAACCTAGAGTGTATAAGCCTCACCGTCGATAATGGAACAAACCAACAATGTATTTTGACAAGTTGTTTTTAAAATGTCTGACGAAACGGCTATCATGTATCATGTAATGCTCTTCTTTTCTCATTGGATTTATTGTGAGAGAGGACATGAAGGTTAATAATTTGCATTTGTTTTCATTAGCCACAAATGCTGCTATTCAGTAGTTTCAGTCTGAATTTGTTACAAAATATCTACATATTTGTGAATAGGTACCTGCAATGATGCGATTCACTCCACTTTTAATTATTTTTACCTATTCATTAAAAAGCACAACATTGCAAAGTCAGATGATAAAATTTTATAAAAAATAAACATAATAATGGCTTTGGTCCGTGGCTTCTCCAACTAGCTGTCCCTGGTTAAATTGTAGCCTTTGGATCTAGACGTTCGGTAGTTTGGGTATATTAATCGATTATATTGGAGTACTATGTTAGTAGTCGTAGGATTGAATATAGATATAGAATATTATGTATAATAATAATATGTTTTTAATTCCAGGCCAAGGTCGCCTCGATGGTGCGTTCTGCGACTACACCGAGGCAGACAAGATGGAGTATCTGGAGAGCATCCACAAGGCAGGGGTGGTCAACATTGAGATGGAGTCTCTTGCGTTCGCGGCCCTGACGCACCACGCGGGGATCAAGGCAGCTGTCGTCTGTGCCATTTTTCTTGACAGACTGAAGGGGGATCAGGTACATATTGTGAATAAAGCGTCCTCAAAAGTATATTTGGGGGTTGAAGGTGGAATCAGCCCAAACTGGAGCAGAAGGAGATCTCCCCTGTGCTGGAGTTCGCCCAACTGGCGCACTTACTCCAGTGGTCTTTCAGTCAGTTAATGTCGGGTAATCGTATATCAGTTGTTGTTAATGAAACGAGCTTTTGCGCGATCTAGAAATTGCCTCTCTTTTTGCACTTTAAAAGTTTATTTTGTTAGCGACATCTAGCGAAGTCTGTTTGAATCGTGTAGGTAAGCAGCTTCCATATCTTACGATAATTCTTGCGCACCTCTATTGCCGTTTGCCCTTGTGGTCCAGGCAATGATGGCAGAGGTTAATCTTACACACCCATAACACAAGCTCTGATTTTGGACCTAGATGATGTGGATTGTCTAGCATTACATATTTAATGTATATTTTTTACACAAATTAACACAAAACACATATTATAATCAAGGATAAAGATGTCACTTCGGCAAATTATCCTTGAATCATTATTTGTGTTTAATCTTCGTCAATACCTAAAAATGGTTGTTCTTCTCTCTCAGGTCCTGGCGCCTAAAGAGGTCCTCGATGAATGGCAGGAGAGACCCAACAAGCTCGTCTGTCGTTACATAAAACGGTAAGGACACTCGTTTTATACCGATATGCCCGGGCCTGTCTGTTATCACATGTTGTCCGCCAAAGAAAAGAGTTACAGTCTCGTTAAAAGTAACAATTTAGACGCGAATTTATTGAACAAACATCTTTTTTTTATCCTTAGTATGATTTTAACTCAGTAGTAGGTCGAGCAATGTCATCTACATTGTATAAAGATTTCATAGCTACAGTTGCTAGAACAGTGCCTTCACACACTTACTACTTTACCTACCTACCTCAGTGGCGCAGTTGTCAAAGGTACTGACGACGCAGGAGATTGCCGGTTCGATTCCCTCTTCAGAAATTTTGTATTATGTTCTGTTTGTTTTCTGTGCATAGTATAAAAATATCTATTAATAAGCTCTGCCTAGTTTGGTTAAAGCTATCTGGAGTCCAGCATTTTATTATAATGATTGCGTTGCAGGTATCTCCAGATGAAAGGTCGCCTCTCCCTGGACGGACACGGCTCTATAGCAGTGAAGAGTCCGCGGCGGTTCAAACTGGTTCAGCAAGAGTCCGAAACCTACGACTAGACCAAAGGTTGGCGAGATCTCACTTGACAAACTAAATGCTGGTGACAACTGGATCATTCCATTTAGCGCCATCTATCGAATAGTTGGGGAGTAGAGTAGAGTTTCAGTTGATGTAAACGCTTGCTTAGTTAACGCTGTTAATGTATTCGATTAGTTTTAAGATTTAATTAATATCAGGGCGCTTATTCGTTACTTGGCCACGAAACAGCGATTATAAAGACTTATTATTATGATCAGTATAAACGACGATTGTCGAGCTGGACATTATATAATAGTTTAGAAGACAAAATATTTTATGTCAATAGACATTTTTATGAATGAAAACTTTACAAAAACTGATAACAAGAACTAAAAAAAATACACCAAGTAACGATAAAAAACAAACAAAGTTTACTGAACACACGTAGCGAACATTTTTAAATTGTCTTTGTAAAACTTTGAGGAACCTATGACATGATGAATGTAAGCTTTCAAAAGTTAAAGGTTAATAGAAGTGTTTGTAACGATAAGAATCATAAATAAAATAAAGAAATGCATCATTGGTGCAGCGGTTAGATTGGCGCCACAAATCGTTTCGAACTTTTGCTAATTACTTCAATGATACCAGTCAAAGAAGTATTTAGCTACTAAATACTAGCGTCGTTAATTATTTTAAACAAATATCTATTTGTGTTTATTTTTGTTTTGCTATGGCATGTGAGTTGTCCAGCATTTTTTTGTAACCTTTCTGTTGACAAAAATATCTAGGAATAGGGAACCAAGTATAAGTGTTAGTTTGATTCTAGTATGACCAGATCACAATAACTGTTTTACAAATTAACTTAAAATAAGTCTTCATATCAAGAGAAGCATAACATGATGCTTCTTTTGATATGGACTCTCGTAGCGAATAAGGGCCCCAGAAATATGATCATTTATTCTATATACCAGTACCTATAGTTTGTAACTATAATAAAACATTTTTGATTCTTTTCCTGTCTGTTTTGAACCCAGTTAGTTGACTTTGTAAACTTTACAGTTTTGTATCTCTATATTTGACTGCACGCTTGTTTATAACGAACTCTTTACTGTCAACTTAGCATAAGAAATGTTATTACTTATTGCCTACTACATGCGATTTAGCTGTATTTATAATATTATAAGACAAATGATACCCGACGTGGAACAAAATGTTAGATTTAAATACGTAGATTATAACATCTCTATGAACTAGAGATTATTATTAATTATTCTGTTATTGATACTGTATCTTCTGGTAGACAATCTTGGATTACGAATTCAACGAGATATTCGTTTTAATTCGTTTACACGTTGGCTTGTTTTCATCTTAATGATGTCTATCAGAGTGTCTTTAAAGCGATGGTCTTGATGTTGGGCTTGTATAAATGTTAGCCTCTAATATTATTCTTAAATAATTAAATAACATAATCTAAGACAAATGACGTTTGAGTAAAATACAATATGTGTTGTGTGCTGGCACAAAAACATTAGATAATTCACTGCGTATTGGATAAAACACAACGAAAATGCCACAAGTTGAAAAGGACGTGTCCTATGTTAGTTACAGTAGTGTGTTGCAAAGTGTTAAATATTAATATTCCTTCTTTATTATAACATGTATAACATAGTAATAAGGCAAATGTAGGCAGCAAGGCTAGGTAAATGTATAATCTAGTTTTCTTGTATGGCCTAATTGCGTATAGTGTAGCGCTCTAGGCACAAAATTGAACCTCACATGACCTAATTCTAATTACCAATGTCTACAGGGTGTTGGTACATGGACAGGATTTTTAGAGTCCATATACCAAACACCGGGTTTAGTCTGAAATGTCAGCCACATAAGTGTGTTTTGATAGGAGAAAAATATTACGAAAAGTAATATCATTTGTATTTGTAAACTATTTCGCAGGACTATGAAATTATTTTTCTAACATGATTTATCTTTCTGGGCGGTGTGTTGCAGATCAATGAACAAAATAAGTATCCACACGTGTTGATTCAGACGTAGGTACTTACCTACACAAACTAAAACAACTTTGACATAACAGGAAACATTGCTGTCTCATTTATCTAAGCGTTAAAAAGGGACGCGCAAAAGAATAGTGCTGTCAATATAGTTCAGTTTGGCTGAACCTACGCCAATGGGTAAAATTTGATTATCTTGTTTAAATAAGTAATGTATTATTATAAATTGAAACAGTTGAGATAACTGCAGTTGCAAGCAATCTAGAGATAGCTCAACTGATCCAAATCTATACCAAGACGCTGGCTATGCCATGCTGCTGTATAACTAGACAATTACTTACTGTTGTTGCTTTCAGTGCATTGATTGACATATAAAAGCAATGGTAGTAAATCTGCATGTTTGTGAATTCGCAGTTAAGAATTGTTGACCTTTCGTCTGAGACTGGACGGACAGAAAACACTCATGTGCGCAGGGCATATTATAGTGCGCAAGTGTGTGCAAACACAGGTGCGCAGTCTATTATAGATAAGTTTTGTGGAGCTAGCAGCGTGAGTAGGTGTCATCCATCCACGGAGCCGCTTGTGCCCGTTAAAGTAATGTGCTTCCACATCGTTAAATGTTGAAAGGTTTACGCACGTTTTGCTAAATATCGCGTTTTCTAAAACAGGTCACGAACCTATATTTGATATATCTATAATAATTATATCAATTAATTAGAGTTATTATAATGAGACGTTTAAGTTGTTATTGTAAGTAATAAGCTAGTGGAATATTAAGCATTTGTGTGGTTAATGTTGCGGATCGGAGCGAATTCACTATGTTTATATGTACTTATTACATTATACTTATATATATTATACTATAGAGGTACCTTTACTCCAGAGAAAAATATGGATAATGTTGAAAGTCCGATTCACTTAAAATTTATCTTTGTTAGTGACAAAGGAGAACTAGATAGTTCTTGGTGAAGTAATAAATACACTCGAGAGCAATGAATCCGGGTCACTCAAAAAAAAAAAAAAATCTCGGAAAGTAACCCTTAGTTGCATTAACCTAGCATTCTTACTTTCCGAGATTTTTTTTTTTGAGTGACCCGGATTCATTGCTCTCGAGCAATGAATCCGGGTCACTCAAAAAAAAAAAAAAATCTCGGAAAGTAACCCTTAGTTGCATTAACCTAGCATTCTTACTTTCCGAGTTTTTTTTTTTTTGAGTGACCCGGATTCATTGCTCTCGAGCTTTCCGAGATTTTTTTTTTTTTTGAGTGACCCGGATTCATTGCTCTCGAGTGTAGTTTGAACATAAATTATCATGTTTTAAATATGTATGTATGATAGTTATGTATCTAAATCATATCTAACTATGTATAGTTTAATAATTGTATGAAACTCTGAACTATAGAGTAGTTTTTAATTTAAAAGGGAAAATTTAATATCCATACCAATATTTATTGCGAAATTTATTTTATTCTTATAATAATTCCTGTTATTACCCTATGAAGTTATCGAGTACCTATTCTATCTTATAACTTAACTATTTAAATTACTTTATGTGTCTAATGGCACTTTGTTTATCGACAGACATTCTGAAAAATGATTCTGAAAAATGTGTCGTATGTGAGCACATGACTTCATATTTAAAGTGCTTCATTTTGGTGTGAATTGATATGTCGCCTTAACTTATTTAATTTGACAATGTTACAAGTGCTGTCCTCTGCAAAGCTGGCAAAATTTTTAGTGCTGTCAAATTGTGCCTAAATTCGTTTAGTTTAGTCATCATCTGAATTGACACCATTGTGTGTACAAAAGACGATATTTTGCTCACATACAATAAACTTTTTTCACTTGATTATTATAATATATTCGACCACACACTGCCAAGGGATGCTGAGCGTGGTTTTATTAATTCTAGGAATCGAAAATTTATATCGCTTATGAAATCATTGTAATCACATATCCAAACAACTATGTAAAACACTAAACATATCGGAGCCGAAATGCAAACGTTGGATGATAGCGCCAAATTGATTGTGATGTTTATACATCTTTGAACTTTTTAATGGCGTATTACAGACTTTTTAATACATTTCTCCTTGGTAACAACTAATGTGTTTCTATTGTATTTAAAAAATGCTACAACTTTTCACCGGTTCCGGAGACGGGATAAGGACAACCTCAGCATGGTTTCGGATAGCCAATCAGTTGAATTTATACCATTATAATCAGTCTTACCGTTTACAAATAAATTATTATTAACTGTTAAAGGTTTAACTCGCATGATTGTTATTCGTTCTACAAATACTTACAAATAAATGAGCAAGTTACATGCAATTTTTATTTTTAACTACGCTAGCTTGAGCTAGAATCTGGCTACTGAGAGTTGATACTGAAAAAATCCATCGTACGTACGACGTAATACCTACCTATTTGATTTGTAGAATACATGTTGTTATTCATATATACATTTATTTATTATAACATATAAAAAGTTTGCAAATATTTCCAGTGTCAACACCAGACAGGTAGCCAGACTCTATTTGAGCTGCAGGAACTTCATGAGTGCGTCGTATATGAGGCGGGGGCTCGCTTCGCTGTCGGCCGTGTACCGCACGCCCCTCAGCGCGCCGTCCTCATTCCTCACGACCCCGTACTCGCCCACGATGAACCCGTCCGACGTTCTCTCCTCGACCCTGTATTTGTTGAACTGCCGTCCTTTGACCACGTACCCGACCTTGCAGTTGTCCTGTTTGCATTTCTCCGTGGTAGTTTCTTGCACCCCGTGGCTGCGCCCTTCTGTGAGGACGCTCACTTTCTCGTCTACTTCGTAGTTTTCTTCCGCTGTTTGCGCGGGGTGGGTGCTCGTAGGGCGGACGGTGGTCGACGGCTGCCACTGCGCTGGCGGCGGTGAGTAGTTCGCTGGGTCTGGTTGGAGATGCAGAGACGCCGGTTGACTGTAGAACTTGGCCGGCTCGCTGTAAACCTTGGCGGGCTCGCTGTAAACCTTCGAGGGTTCGCCGTATATCTTCGCGGGTTCGCTGTACACCTTGGAAGGTTCGCTATAGATTTGAGCCGGCTCACTGTATATTTTAGCGGGCTGGCTGTAAATCGTAGGAGTTTCGTAGAACTTGTGCTCTTGGTAGTGAGTGGGGTTCGAATAGGGTTTGTGTTCGTTATAGCTAGGCGGGTTAGGTACGTCGTGCACTATGTTAAAACTTATAGTCGTAAGGCGGGTGCTAGATTCCCTTTCGTTCGGTGGTTTTTGCCTCGCGTCTTGGATGTAATTTTTTGAGGACTGCGAATGCAGTGACCTAGCCAGCGGAACGTTTTCAAATTCTTCATCTTGCTTCGCTATTTCTGAAATAGATTTTATGGATGACTCGGCTAACGAGTCATCTATTTCTTTTGACTCCTTGCTATCTGAGAGATTAAGGCCACTTTTGTCTTCACCGCTGTATTCACCTTCGTAAAACGTTGATAAATATACGTTTTCAGTGGATGGTTCAGTTTCTGCCGCATCGTCAGTGATGTTAGGATTCAATCGTTCATCGGCTAGTTTCAACGCTTCATCTAAAATGGATAAAGATTTTGATCTGAAGCCTTTGAAATCATCGGATGATAATATCTTGCTAGTTATAGCATCGCCTTTGTTTAAGTTCGTTCGTTTCTCGTCGCTATATCGTACAGCAGATTTTGCAAAGTCTTGCTCCAGAGAGAGCTGACTCGGTTCCTTTTTCGCTTGGAGTTGTTTGAGGAACTCTATATTGGCACCTCTAAAGTTCAGTGGTTCTTGTTTTTCCTCGTTTTCTAACGTTTCAGTGATATTTTTGATTGTTTGTTCTTTTTTCACCGATTTCGATGGGTGGTTATCTTCAGTATCGGTTCTAGTAGGTTTGGTGTTGCCTCTCGCAACTGCTACGGATGATGTAATTCGCACTGAAATCACTTTCTCTTCGTTAAGGTTGTCCGTGTGTTCGTTGGACGAGCTGGGGGCCGCGTGGACGTGCTCGGGGTAGGCTCTGGTTGCCTCTGGAACCGGCTGCGAGCTCACGTAGCACAGTTGTAACACCTGGAATTTTAAAACACAGCTTTAATTCTTAAAAGCTTTGTCAATGACCATGTGTTAGTTAGTACCTTACCTACCATATACCTACCAGATGCATAGAAAATGTACTGGTCGTCTAATCGATCGATGGACAAGGTATGCAAACTCAATTTATTGATATTAGTTGGAGGTCCATACATACTGATCCATGATCCCAGCTAAAGCTGTGGCGTACTCTACACAGCGTGCTACAAAGTTATTTATTACAAACCTTAGCTGGCCTACGTGTCTATACGTACAGGTATACATAATGTGCGGATAGTACCGAACATAGGCAGTTTCTACCTACTGGTTCCTAGAAATTATTGTTTATTTCATTGCGGAGGTCGAATTACAAACAGAGCCTGCCTAAGTAAAAGCCATCCATCAACCACATACCACGCTGAGTCATACAGACTTGAGCTGAGTAAGTGAATACGTATAAATATATAATCCTGGACACTTCACAGATGTAAGTACTTGTTATTCACAGTTACTCCTTGTAAATGTCAGTAGATACGAGACGAGACATTCTTCACGGCGACGACTGTACCATCAGTATAATACCTGCGATATGTAACCTGAACGCGGAAATTTCGCATTCACTTGATGTAAAAATCGATCTCAACCTACTTTATAGGCATAGTTTATTATTGCGATTACAGAGATGATCTTTATAATAGCACTTATAAATAAATAAATAATCATTGCGGATGCCGAGGATCCTCGAAGAAAGGGCAAGTGTTATTATTACCCGAGTCATTCTCTTGAATTATTTGTGGGAATTTTATCCCAATAATATGTATATTGTGAAAGTTTTTGACGTTTTGAAGATGTTTATCTGGAGACGACGCCCAAACTATTAAGTAATTGTATGTTGATTTGAAACAGTACAAAAATCTTTGACTAGGAATATCTAGCTAAGTTTTTCTAAAAAACGCATGCGAAGCCGTGGGCAGAAACGAGTCAGTTCATAATGACCTCATTCTGAAAATATGGCCAAACATCGGCTAGTACCTAAATTTTAATGGTTTTTTTAAAGCTCCTAGAAAAAGAAGGAGAAAGCGTTTTTTAGACGATCGGGTCTCTTTTAGCTATAATTATTTCCAAAACTCGAGCACTTAAATTATTAGGTAGCAAACATACATTATGATAATTGACATCATTAAAGTTTTAAAACAAATTGACCATAACAAATAGCTATACAACTTTACAATTTATTACTTGTTTAACTTTTGTTAAAACCTTTATCAACGATGAAAATGACAATAAAATAACCCACTACTAACTAGAATTAGTATTTCAATAAGTACAATTGAGTTAACTGCAGAGTTTTACAAACTACAGGAAGCTCAACTGATCAAGTCAGAGATCTGACCAGTCGGAAGTGTCCCCAAGACGCTGGCGGCATTGCCGCGCTGTATGGCAATGCTGATGCGCTGCGCCAGATAATGACCAGCTCTTGCTTTACTTCTTTCTCAGCATTGGAAAACTAGGTCCCGCGGCCATTAGGACCGATCTATGTATGCTCAGCAGTGGACGATGCCAAGATCTGACTGTTATCGCGGGTTCCCATAACACAAGCTGATTTTAGAATCCTTTTCTTTTTGAGTCTTAAATACCTCTTGACTCAGACTAAACTTAAATTTCATTCCAACTAGGCGCAAGATGCTGGGAGCCAATTCTGAGTATCACGTGATATTTTATCGAGTGATACGCAATATCACAGGATAAAAATATCAAGTGATAAGTATCGAGCCTTCGATATTATATCGGGTCCCGCCAAAAACTGCATTCTCGTGCACTCTGCGATATAACTAGCCATAGACAATTCGATTTCATTATTTCTTGTCATTACATATTTGAATGTCAACGTTACTTACTTTAGGAATGTCACTATCTGGCTTGTTTTTGTCAGTAATGCCAACTTAGCTGAATCTCGGAACTTTAGCAATATTTGTCAAAAATACTTGAAACTTGATTAATGTTAAATAATCGCTGCAACATTTTATTTGAAGCTCGCATAATATTAAATGTTATTTTGAAAAGATTTGGTACGGTTATAAATCGATCGGGTCGGTCGGGGTAGCCGTGCTCAGTGAACGAAACTAGCGAAAGTAATCTAGTCAGCAGGCAGCACCGTTAAACAGTTTCTGTTTATCTATAGGTTTTTAGTTAGGTTCGGTTCGGGCGCCCCATTTTATTGTACTCGTAAGGAAATTATGAAGAAAGGAAAAAGTTCAAACAAAAAAGCAGAGACCAAAGAGAATAATTCACTACGCAGAGACTAAGGAAAGTGAGCGACAGAGAGCTAGGAATGTTCCTTTCTCACTCTTCGATAATGCGAACGAGTGCTCAGGACCACTCGTTGCTTATCGAGCAACTTATCGAAAAAAAACCATCAACATAATGTCGAATTGCAGGTGTTGAGAATAGGCTTGTTTGATTCGAAGCAATCACTCGAAATTTTGACAGCTCTTGCCATATTTATCGAGTAGATATATTGCGAGAATTGCCTTCCTGGTTCTCCTCCAAAACCAATCGAGTTAGATATTACTGGAATAAATTTGATTGTATTTAAATGCCTCACAATCCCAGTTTAGTTCAGTTTGAGGACCATTTTTATCAAGCAAAAATCAATTCTTGACTAGAATATTCTATAACCTGTGTTAATCAGGGATAATATGGGATTCTCATGGTGTTTTTTTTATATTGGTCCAGTAGTTTCGGAGCCTATTCAATCCAAGAAAAATTAAATCTCTCCGCTTAATACTGGTATTATTTACGTACTTATTACCTAAGCAGGTAGGTACCTACTATATCCTTCGGCCATTGCAATAAATAATAGATTATGAACCAAAGCGATTAATACTTCAATCGCTGATGACTCCGAAGAACTATAATTTGCAGCTTGTCTCGAATCACATCACAGATGCAAATTGCACCGCAGTGGGCATGGAATTATATCACGACCTCTGTTGCCATAACCAAGGAAGGTCCATTTCCATATTCTACGAGGTTTAGAAATAACTAGAAATACCACCTAACCAAACGTACCTACATTATAATTATAATATAAAGTATATAGGCCTAAGCCCATATCAGACTTCGATTCTACTATAATATTATAAGAAGATATTTAAATTCCGATCTAATTCATTGCCTGACAGCGAGGCAATGCTCGGAATTTGAGCCAACTGTAGTTTGTTTGCAACAGTCTGCAGTTAGCTCAATTATTTCAATTGCAATAACTAGTTCATATTCGTTACTTAACTGTATTTTTTTTGTTAGGACCTAATGATTTCTGACTTACTAGTAAACAACAAAAAAACAATTGAATTGAAACAAATGAAAGTGCGTACGTCGCGTCGCTAGAAGTGCGGCGGGCTGTGGGAGGCAGCACGCGACTCGCTGCTGGCAGTGAATTACGAAGGTCGGTAGGTTGTAGGCCGACTGCCAAGTTCGCACTCTCGTGACATGCAAAAAGGCCTAGCTTAGAAAGAAGTTGCATCATTTTTCTAAAATGGGATTATTATTACCACTCCGTGAAATCTTTTGTTGTACATAATATTCATTTGCAGGTATCCCGGGGTAGGTAACTCACTGCGCCAAATAAAATTGTAACAATTATTTGCTCACTGAGGATAATTTAGAAAAAAAAATGATAATATGTTTGTACCTACCTAAATTTAAAATTATTAATCTAATCAATCAAATCTTGGAGTCCTGGTACCCAGGCAATAGGTATACAAAGAGCGCCTATCTACAAGTGCATAAAACTATAGGTAGGTACCTAACTAAAATCTTTAATAAATATTGACACACATCACTAGAATATTTCTACAGCCTATCAGACATACATTTCTGGCGGTATCTGGTTATTTTGAGAATGCGTTCGTGTAACCAACGCAACGTTAGGTTTAAAGGAAACGTAGCGGCGAGCGCGTAGATATCTTTAGTTCGTTCCAACGAAGATAGACTACGATCAACTCTAAGGTATCTTCAAGAATGTATTCGCTATTGTTCCTTTTTATGTCATTATCGATCAGATTCTTGAAGTTGGTTACATTTGACAGGTTCGTCAGAACATTAATTGGTGACCTTGTATCGGCGCGGGGCGGCGCGGCGGCCACATCAAATACAATATTTTTTAATTCTGTCTGTACTACCTTCAAAATCTTATCAAGTTACAACCAGTAGCGGCGACAGTAGATTCTACTGCGATTATTTATTTTTAGACAAAAACTACTCCTTCACTTTTCTCTACAAACAGCTTAATTCCGAGATCATTCGTATGCAGACAAAAAGTGCAAAGTAATTAAAGGCACATGAACTTGTGGCAGAATCCTAGTTTCTTTCCATCGCCTTTGGCCCGCCATGCGCCTGCGCAGGGCGAGGCTGCAAACCAGTTCTGATTTACCAGATCGTGCGGTATTTTAAACTTGAATGCAAATATACTGACCCATGATAAAGAACTTGAGACAAAGAAGGGAGCGCTTGTCTCGTACAAAACCCAATGAGTATACAAAACCTCAATGAGTATATTTATTTTATTGGTATGTTACACAAAAACTAAGCAATAATACAGAGTTTCTTAAAAACCACGTTATGTGAAGCTGATAATTTGTTCATTATTGACTGGGTAGATAGCCTTATAACCTACGCTAAAGATTAGACATAACAATTCTACTAGTATTATTATTATCATCTGTGATTTAGGCAAAATTTCTAGCGGCACTAGTCAACCATTTGGTACCTTTAGCTGAAATAAATAAATAATGGCGCTAATAAATAAAGCGCTTAGTCTCGCTAAAACTTAAACACGGCTTGACAGATTTCTATAATTTGTTTATTTTAATACAGGTGTTTAAAAAGAAGTAAAAACAGCGAAAATATCTAATTGTTGGTGATATGAAGTTCACGGTTCATCGAGTACGTAATAAAAAGAATATTCTTCTACTAGCGGTCTGTGGAAGAGGGAGACTATGAAGCGCTATTCACGGCGTTGCTTGTGAGGCTATGTTCAGCAGTGGAAACACGCGATCTTGATCCATTTGCAGACTCATTACCAACCTTTAAAAATAAACTTAGAATTTTTTTTTAACCACTGAGAGACCCTTTTGTACATTTTTAGTTTAGTTTAGTTTAAGTACCTACTCACTGTATTTCTAACCCCTTCAGGGTATAATTTTTTGCTGTTGTTTGTGTTCACCCTATATAAATGTTGTGCATGCCTATTATGAATACATGCTCTATTCTAAGATTTTTATTAATGTAACTAATTATATAATGTTTTATTGTGCATTGGCATTGCCTTATTAATAAATAAATAAACATAAACTACGGTGTATCTAACGGTGACTTCTTTGCTCTCTAAACTTTAGAGAGTAAAGAAATAAGAAATCTATTTAATAATATAGTATTATGTATATCAGTCATCTAGTACCCATAACACAAGCTCTGCTTAGCTTGAGGCTAGATGATGTCGTGTGGTGTGGATGGTCCAGCATTATTATTATTATATTATTAAAATAATATTTTTTTATAAATTAATTAAAATATAATATATCTTATTTAATATTTCTATATATTCCATAAAAAGAAATATACAAAATAATAAATAAGAAATATTCTCAATTTTGTTCAATTCTCGTTTGTATGGGATATTCACCCGTCCCCGGAGCCTTATGCCCTCGCGGTGGGCTCAGCTGTCACCACGCACAGACACTGTGATCGGAAGTCGTTAGACCGCGAAAATTCCAGCCCCGGCGCACAGGGCGGCCTTCTAGAGCTGTCCCCTCCCGCGAGACGGGTTATTGAGACCTAAGTCTTTGCTTCATACGTACGATAATATCATTTAAGGATTATTTTATTTATTTTAGGGTTATTTTTGTACTTATGTTTTCTTGTATGAGCCAAATATACGATTTTCTTTCTACTTTCAAAGCTTCAGCGTCGCGTCGGGGCATTTATGGCAGAGAAACTTGCGCGCTAACGGCAAAAGGACATTAACATTACGTACGTATAAATCGGTAAACGTAGTGTAGGACGCCCTCCGGCCAGGTGGGATGACGATCTGCGAAAGACTGCTGGCAGATGCTGGATGCGACAAGCCGAAGACAGGGCGCTATGGCGCTCATTGGGGGAGGCCTATGTCCAACAGTGGACTTACATAGGCTGATGATGATGATGATGATGATGATGACGTATAAATGAAGTGATAGAATACGGCCATCAAATGAGAAGGAAAATACAATGTGAAGCCTACACAGTCTTAAAAATTTATCATTTATAATTGCCTCTCTCATAATTTCTACAAAATTTATATTAGAACGATCTTTAAGGAGTCAAATGATTGTAAAAATCTAAGAAATGCTATTAATTGGCTCACTAAACAAACCAAACCTCTACGTTAATAGCTATTAAAAAAGCAAATAAAGACACCTGATTGACAGTCATTTCTACACAATACCACGGACACAGCTACCTGTTAACCACAGATTATAAAGTTACTACCTTAAGAGATACATTAGGCGTTTTGCAACGCGCGTTTCATGAATCATCTGGCCCGAGTATATCTGTACACAAACACATCCAAACGCGCGCTTGAATACCGAAATGACATATCAAGCTAGATGGTTTTTATCGAGCGAGCTACAAAACCGCGACAAACCTGATGACCAAAATCCGCAGGAAGATCAAAGTATTTTCATGTTTCAAATAAGTGATAGTTATACGAGTAGCGCCGATTTCACTTCTTCCACTTGTGGACAAAAAATGGAACTGAAGAGGAACTCAATAACACCTTATTTGTTAATAAATAACGATTTATGATATCATCTAATTGATTATTTTATCAGAGGCCAAGACACACTTCAGTCACTTTAGACTTTAGTCGCTGAATATACACTCGAGAGCAATGAATCCGGGTCACTCAAAGAATCCAAAAAATCTCGGAAAGTAAGAATGCTAGGTTAATGCAATAAATTGTTCTCCGACGAATCAAAATTTATGCTCTACAAGCACGATGGAAGACACAGAGTGTATAGAAGACCAGGGGAAAGATTCAAGCAAGCATGCATCGAAGAAAAAGTAGCCTACAGTGGTGGGTCTGTACTTGTGTGGGCCGGAATTTCCTCTGAAAGTCGCACAGAGCTGGTGATCATAGAAAACGGCTCTTTAACTAGCGTAAGATATGTGGAAGAAATCCTCAACGAACACGTTGGTCCATTTATGGTCAATTTGGGTGAGGATGCTATATTTATGCATGACAATGCCCGACCTCATACAGGTAGGATTGTGAATGACTACCTTCAAGAGATGAACATTACTTGTATGGAGTGGCCAGCGCGCAGCCCGGATATCAACCCGATCGAGCATGCTTGGGACGAGCTAGGGACATGCGTAAAACAACGAAACCCTCCCCCAATCACGCTTCCTGAGCTCAAAATTGCTCTTACAGAGGAATGGGAGAATATTCCCCAAAATCGTATAAGGAACTTGGTGTACAGCATGCCAAACCGCGTAAACGCAGTAATGGAAGCACGAGGAGGTAATACGAAGTATTGAAATTCAAGAAAATCGTCATAAAGTTCAAAAATTTCATGTTTCCTATTTTTGTTTTAAGGAGAGATCAGCAGTTTTTTTTCTTCATGTAATTTTGTGTAAATAAAATGTATGGTGACTCATATTTTTTTAACTTTCATTTAAGGAGTATTCAATTGTCTATTCAATACAATTTATTGCATTAACCTAGCATTCTTACTTTTCGAGATTTTTTGGATTCTTTGAGTGACCCGGATTCATTGCTCTCGAGTGTATAAGTAAGTAGATTATTTTGTACGCCTAAAGAAATAAAGTTATTGAAATCTGATATCTAAAAGCTCAAATAGCTCGATGGAATTCAACCAAACGCCAATTAAAGTGACTGACAAGAAAAGGGCAAGAACAGTAGGATCGGATGGAGATATTTACTCGACTAGACTAAGGCCGCAGCATCAAAATGATGATGATGTTTTTAAAGCGCGCGCTTCAAACCGCCTTATGTGTGCTCTTACTGACGACGCCGATAAAAACATAAGGAAGTGGGCTAGACCCGTTTCGCCCTCAACTGTAGCAAACACTTGATCCAGTTTGCTTAAAGATCACTCTGACATTTATTATTCGTTATTGGCGTTTTCTTTTTAACTGCCCGTTTATAAATAAGACGTGCCTGGCAACCAGGTCGCCTGATCGAAATTACTTTAGATAAAAAATTCCGATTTGTAAAGACGCAAAAAGGTTTACGTACTTTGATATGTAATGATGATGTGTCAGGTAGTAGGTATTTTAAAATGGTCTGGGTTTAGCCCATTGGGAATTGGGATGGATTTACCGAAGGGGTTCCCAACTTGATATAAAAAGAGTTAAGTATCTACTGTGAGTACCTACATCTAGAATTAGTATGTGCCAAGCTGGTTGATTCAGTCCAGCATGATGATTGTTTTCTAGGAGAAGAATAACGTCACTTTCTATCGAATGCGTAAATAATTTGAAATTGATTCCTTCAACAATGTATCACGCGATGTATGGGGATGCGTTATCATTATTGTCTATTCCCTAAAGAACAATCCCCGTGCTGGGGGCAGATGTATTCGTCAGATCCTTTTATAATATTTCAGCCGTTCATTTGTTAATTAATTTTGTTTCTGTAGCGTCAGAAATTGGCAACGAGTGATGCACTTATGCGGAAGCTGGTATTATACCTCAGTTTGATGTGTTATTTTTGGTTACAGCTAGGCAGTAAAAGGAAGGCTTGTCTCATGGCATGTATCCATTAAATTTAATTTAAATAATTAAAGAGATTTGTTTATGAGAGTTGCGCAATACGTTTTATTTAGATAGGGGTTCGTTATTAGCTGACGTACGTCGGGAATCGGGATGCCGTAGTTTACCCGACCTTTGGCAGGTTCAAAGTCTTATAATGTTAGCGTCAGAGCCCCTGGGCACTAATTTTTGTTTAAATTAATTAAATTGTTGATTTAGTATAATAAATTAATAAGGCTTGCTGTTTTAATACTTTTACACAATGATTCTTCTTTTAAAACAGTTATCTATTCATAGAAATTGCCTTCAAACGATCGCAACATCATGATGCAACCAGTGCATACAAGGAAGTCCATAGTCCAGCTATGTAGTAGGTACCTTACCTACTTTATTTATGAAATTTCTATGTCTTCCATAGATATTTGGACGAATTAAGTTGATGCTTAACGGTGAAAAGAACGCTTACTGAGAATCGAGAAAATACTTCAGAGCTTAAGTGATTTATGTAATTAATTGAGTGCCATTTAATGAACAATGTAGTTTAACTTGGCATTAACACTTGTTCAGAAAACTTATTTCTTAAATCGAAGAACAAGACGAGTTGTGTGGCGTCATTAAATTTAATTTGGCCGGCAATGCCAATCTTAAACACTGTAATTTCAACAATTTAAAGTAGAATATATTTGTTTTTCACACAGTACCGTATTACGAAGGTTGGTACCTCAAACTACACACTACTAGGTACACTTGTGCACTAAATCCACGCACATGGCTGGTAGGACATCCTATCTCTGCCGCGTAATAAATAGGTAATTTATTTACTTCACCCTCTTATAATCGAAGCGCTCTCGAAATTCCACCCATTTTGGTGTTATCTTGTACCCATCTGCTTCTATTATTTTGTTACGTGAGCCAAATTAATAATTTCCAGCTTTGATAAATAGATAAAACGCTCGGAATATGGAGGAAGGCTATATTTAATAACACGTTACAAATTTTCAACCCAAATACCGTAACCTCTAGCTATGTACCGTAATTAGTGAATGTAGGTACATAATATATCACATTGTCTAAATATTGACAAAGGTCTTGAGTTCAAGCAACCTTGCGCCGTATTGTCATTAGTGTTAATGTTACTTTCCAGTTTCCTGTCGTTATGCAAATCAAAATTCGACGGAACCACATTATTCAAAACGCGATTCAACAGACGTGCCTTTTATTTATTTAAAACTTAAATGTGGGGCGATACATAAACACCATTTTCTTAACTTTAAAATAATAACCCTGTAATTAGACGCTTTTAAACAAAGATAAATTAAAATTGCAAAAAAAGCTAACCCACACTGAAATGCTTGATATTTTTTTTGTTCTTTAATATCTCTCTTGTCTTTTGCTATGTTCTTTTTCTGGTGTACAATAAAGCATTTTTTATTCTAATAGACCTTTATTTGTTTGTATGCAGCGTGATTCAAACCAAAGCCGTGTACAAAAGACATACAAAAGACATCAACGCGCTCGCAGCTACGCTAGACTTTCCGTAGACACAATCATATTGTATTCATTCCGAGTTCCGTTTTTACAAACTAGCTAAAGTTATGCATGAGTTCATGTTCTATATTGTGAATTAATGTTAGAGAACTTAGGTTTCATCCTAATATCTTGTGTTAGAGAGGTTTAGGTGTTTTTTTCATGTAAGTGTTCAAAATTAAAACTGTAGTAGGTAAAGCTCACTCGATAATTTTGATTCTGATTTATAATATTAGATATCCAACATATCAACGAATAAGCTAAAATAGTACATTATTTTCATTCAAAAACACGCGAGCAATGAATGACATTCAGCGAGTACCCACCAGAGTATAAATCCATATTAGGTTCCAGATCATCTCGCCGACGTTGAGCCTCCAGTGCACCAGTGCACCAGTGGTCCTATTGTATCGACAACGACATGTCCACTCGATCTCTGATTATTCGTAAAAACATCTTTTAGCTCAAATTCAGTTTAAGTCAACTTTAGCACATATTCAGCCGCTCCCGGACCCTGTCAAACTAAGCGAGATCTTCTCATTCGATTAATCGATTTTTATTCGATTATCGGACAAGCGATTCGTTCGCTTCTAGAACAGTGTCTTGCGCGCGCGCCGCGTCTCTAGGTGATACTGACTACAGCACGGGCTTGGTGACCTTAACAATTATGAATTTATTTTATTAATGCACTTTCTTATGACGTGGTTACAAGTCGCTCACGACATGAACTGGCTCGCCTTACTTCTAAGATGAGACAAAGAACTCGATCAGTATATATTATTTTATTCATACGCATCTATTAAAGGGCAACATCAGCTCTATTTCTTTGAATTAAAGAGTAGAGAGATAAGCGAGCAACACATTATAAATTTACTTAAAAAATCCATTAACAAACTTTAGTACAACGGGTAGCTATAAGAGTATTTTCACTGTCCATGATAGGGGTCGTGTGGGATCGGTGGGGAACCATAGTGGTTGTACGTGGGGGCATACTGCGGGGTCGCTGAGTACTGCGGGTGCGGCGGACTCTGGGGCTGGTATGAAGGAGCCTGAAAAAATAGGGGTTGTCAAATATCCATTTCGATTCAGAGTTAAGACCTGAAGTTACTTTTCTATGCAACAAAAATATTTGGTAGCTATTACAATTTAACGGTTGCAGGCTACGCATAGTTCAACTTTAAAAAATATAAGGATCAATGTAAAATATCAATACCAACCAGATTGAATAACTTGTAATTCAATGAAAAAAATTGCTTCTATAGTGATATTGTAAAGGGAGTTCGCGTATATAGGTAAGTTGTATGGCAGCTTATTAAACAACATTAATATTATATTCTTTGAATAATGTCCGCGGCTCGTTTGAAAGGATAAACAAAGACTGAACTAAGAAAAAATGTGTTTTTTAGTTATTTACTTTGGTAAGGGAAGTAAGTCATTATTCAATAATGTAATATAAATAATGTATTACTAATTTTGTACTAGGTATTGGGTACATAAACCATACATGACTTAGAAAGACGTTATTACAAGAAATTTAAAAATGTAAACATAGACCAGACCATCTTTCATCATCATTAGCCCATGTTAGTCCAATGCTGGACATAGCATCACTAATGAGCGCCATAGAATTCATCATTTGGGGGTTATTACCCATAATTGACATACAATAGACCATCTTTGCTGTGCTAAATAGCCGGGAAAGTAGAGGTAGTGATTATTAATTATTATTATCAATTATAATACATTTTCCCAAAACATTAAGAAATAAGGTAAAAAAAAAATCACAAGATGAAACAGTAAAAAGTTCTAAAACATTTTGTTACACTGGCTCTTTCTGAACAGAAAATTTAATCTCAACATAATATTCGCTGCCCTGAGCGACTTACACCAACGTCCCGAGGTATTTATCCAAGTAGGTAGCACTGTAAACGGGAACAAACAAAGCCTATATAAGTTATCTCACCTGATAGTTGTAAGCTGGCTTATCCACCTCAACAGGAAGCTTCTTCACCTTAAGCCCCTCCAGCAGTTCCTTGACCGTCAGCTTGGTCAGAAGCAGGTTGGCAGCCAGCGCCTTATTGAACGCTTTCAACTCCTTCATCTTTGCCTTCAACGCCCACATGCCATCCTTCAAGAGATCCAGCTTGTGCACAGGAATCTCGTTCGTATAGTCAGCGGGGTAAGGCTGGTTGTAGGGTGCATGGTCTGGGCTGTATGAGTACGGAGTGTCGTCGGAGTAGGCAGCTCGGAAGAGCATCTGTTCGTCTTCGTCCAGGTCTTTGAAATTTGGCACGGTTCGGGAGAGAGCTGGGGTCATAAAGAAAGGAAATATTTAATGTGTTTTGATTAAGAAGTAGAACAATGAATATAATCTATCTACTATGATCAATTCAATCATATAGAAGTATTTTAAAGTTTTTACTCCTTTACTATCAGATTATATTAAATTGAAATTGAATACCGATAAATACCGACAAAAGATATTCGTCGTATAAGTCAACCATTGATTTACACTTAGGTACATATTTATGGTATTAAATTAACGTAATAATGAATATGTAATAGTTAATAAGGTGAATTGAATTACGTACAATACTAAATCTAGATTCTCTTAGATTCAAATAATAAATGTAGTCGAAGTAATCACTAATGCCATATTTTTTGACAAAATTATTGTGAAAACTACAGACCGCAATTCCGCGTTCATTAGATCAACCACCAACAATGATTAGATAAATAACTCGACTTACCAGAACTGGTGAACAGAAGTAAAAAAATAATTTTGATGAACATGTTTGTAACAGTAAACTAAACTGTTTTATAATTAGCTGCAACTTATTCTAACTTCGCAGGCCAAGGGCACAATGGCTGCGAGTGATTTTTGTTGTCTACCTTCATATTCTTTCAAATTATTTGTCTCCCAATTTTCATGTCAATTATGTCTAACATACCCACATTAAGTGTGAAAGTTGTCGAAATCTAGTTTAATTGAAATTGATAGGCACGTTCTATATACCATGTCTTAGTAAGATTAGATTTTTTGTTTGTTTGTTTGGGGTAAACATGCTCCGAAGAGGACCGATTTGAAAAAATTCTTCAGCAATATAATCCTACATTACCTACCTCTGATAAATATAGGCGATACCTAAAATAGTTTCGAAAAGTTAGGATCCGTATGAAAACTTCAGTAATTTAACCCAAAAAAAAAATATTAAATTTATATTTTTGACCGCTAGTAATTTATATGACCTACCTACGCATTAATTTTTATATAAGTTCAATATTAAAGTATCTAAGTACCTACCAATAGGTATCAAAGAGAATAAAACCACTACATGTATATACTATAACTTATAACACAAAGACATTCGTACTAAGGTACATTCAGTAAGGGACTTCCTACCTACCTGTTTTAATTCAGTCGCCATGCCACATCAACATCATCCTTCTGTAATGTAGACTCATAAAAATGTAGATTAAAGATCACAGAGGAATTTACTGTCTCTGCAAACTTAAATTAAAATAATTATTTCGTAAAAGTAACTCCCAACTCACAGAAGGCGCCATAAATAAATCTGCGATTACACTAGGTACTATGTCGTACGTAGCTATGTAAGTGGTTATGCAAATCGAGCCATAAATGTAACTTATTTAGTGGGACCGAAAAATAAAGCAATTACGTCCAGTATGTACATAAATAATTTATTTGCTTTTCCTTAGTTTAGTTATATCTAATGACTAGTTTCAATACTTGATATGTGTTTTAAGGTACTTAACAATTACTTAATCTATATGTAAATTGAGTATGTCTATTAACAATTTATAGACAGATTTATATCACTAAAATAACATTTGTACCATCGTATGCAATGGAAGGCACAATATTAATAATTATACAATGTAATGTAAAATAAAATACGTCTAATAATTATCAATGGAAGACGTTCAAATACACTCGAGAGCAATGAATCCGGGTCACTCAAAGAATCCAAAAAATCTCGGAAAGTAAGAATGCTAGGTTAATGCAATAAATTGTATTTAATACTCCTTAAATGAAAGTTAAAAAAATATGAGTCACCATACATTTTATTTACACAAAATTACATAAAGAAAAAAAACTGCTGATCTCTCCTTAAAACAAAAATAGGAAACATGAAATTTTTGAACTTTATGACGATTTTCTTGAATTTCAATTACAAGTAATGTTCATCTCTTGAAAGTAGTCATTCACAATCCTACCTGTATGAGGTCGGGCATTGTCATGCATAAATATAGCATCCTCACCCAAATTGACCATAAATGGACCAACGTGTTCGTTGAGGATTTCTTCCACATATCTTACGCTAGTTAAAGAGCCGTTTTCTATGATCACCAGCTCTGTGCGACTTTCAGAGGAAATTCCGGCCCACACAAGTACAGACCCACCACCGTAGGCTACTTTTTCTTCGATGCATGCTTGCTTGAATCTTTCCCCTGGTCTTCTATACACTCTGTGTCTTCCATCGTGCTTGTAGAGCATAAATTTTGATTCGTCGGAGAACAATTTATTGCATAGCATTCTTACTTTCCGAGATTTTTTGGATTCTTTGAGTGACCCGGATTCATTGCTCTCGAGTGTAATAACGTAACAGTGACGAAAGAGAAAGAACAAATAATTTACAGATTAAGTAAACAAAGCATGTATTCGCTGAAAATTATAATCGGACGTGTGAATTGCAGTTGTTTACAGATTATTTCGAACATTTACGTCAAAGTAATCGGAAGAAACTGATAAATCTGTACCAACTCATAAAATGCAGGTATAGAAAAACTAATTGCTGTTTGTTTGGCCTTGCTAAAACTAGAGAACAGCTGGATCAATTCAAATAGAAATAAATGTTTTGTTTCTCATAGGTATGATAAGGTATATAAAATGGCAGATTAAAGGATTGTCACGGGGTCATCTATTTAAATATAAGAATTATCCGATTATCTTTCAAAGAACACCACCGTAAGTACATTTAACTCACAAATCTACCGTGCACATGCAGTATATACTGCCTATTTCTAAGTTTATAATGAGTAATCTCGGACACTAACATCTCAGGATCTGTAGGTGAACTGATCTAAATAATATTATTTTACTACCTACCTCAGAATGACTTACATATTTCGAAGTGATATTATAGGATAAAGATATGTACTGTACATTTATTGTAGGTTTGTGTAGCTACGTTTTATCCAAGTACCTACATGAACAGAGCCGCAGGCACCTTGTACATAATACGAGTAACGAAAGTAGGTACGTAAAGGCGGTTCATTTTCTTCATAAAGAAACCCAATTAAAGTCGTGACCTATAACGTCGGGATGTAGGCCGTGTCATGACCTTCCTGAAACACGAAGTGTCTTATCGATTTTCTATAATCGGCCTGTATAACTCAATTCAGACTTTGGTCTGGGACTTTGGTCTGGGGCACGTTTGTAGGACGTAACAATGTTTTTTGTAAAACGACATTATATGAAGCCCGAAGCGCCCAAAAAAGGTAGGTAGGTGAAGTACCTATTAATTGATTTAGAGCGACATTCCAAGTAAGTCACTAGACTATAAGAATATCTTCCGTTGTGTTGATATTTGATAAAATCATTATTCCAGCTCTTTATAAAAATACTGACATTCTAGCCAACACTAAGCATAGACATACACTTTCACTTATTGCTGCTCACACAGTACAATAAAAGTTTCAAAAACACATTTTGTGAAAAACAAATAACATAAACATTTAAGTTAGGTAATACGAGGGAAAAAAAACAGAATATGAACACACACGTACTCTACCAGAAATAAAAAAAAATTAAACAAGAGAGCTGTGTGTGCAGCAAAAAGGTCTCGGCTCAGCATTAGGTAGATAGGCCCATATTCGGCCGAAACCATTATGATCCCAAGACCCTGTCTTGGGATCATCTGTCATGAGAAACACATAAAAGAACATCAGTCGTCTTGAGTTTCATACAATACAACAACGGCTCGATTAGAGATGGAGAGGCTATATATATAGTTATGTATTTAGTTACGTCCAACGGTGATGGCTTGAAATTGATTTACCCTAGGACGCATTCGAGCTACAAAATTCATTCCTCAGTTAATTTCGTACACAAAGGTCGATAATTCATTGTCAAATATTTAGCAATAGGAAACGCTTTCTTCATGTAAGACATGAGTAAAGGCCCCGGGCGTTATTGTTTGACCCTGACTGATACGGATCGGTTTAGCAAGCGGTGTCTAGGTCGGCGACGTCATTGCATAGCTGAAGGAAGCGAGTGGTAGCTACCAACTACTATAGCTGGCAGCGCACTGCCCATGCTATTCGAAATGGCTAGTAATTTAGTCGAGTGGCAAGGAGTTTAGTGGCCCAATACATTAATTCCATATAATTTATGTAGTTTAAGACTAACGAAACTACATCAATGTTATACATAAAACTAATTTAATTTAAATCAAAGTCCGTTTTCATCAATAGAAATATCTAATTAATGACAAAAATTTACATAAAGCTGAACTGGATTATATGTTAACTGAAATTTGCAAGTTTCTTTTCTTCATCCGAAACAAGAGTTTACCTATAATGGAGCCATTATTATGTTGGTAATCACAATCCTTAGATAAAAAAGTCGTCAAAATTATTACTGAACGAAAGAGCTCAAATCGAAAATCAAGTAACTTAGGTATTGCAAGTTTCAATCAACAACAGGAATGAGTTTACCTATGAGGGCAATACAAACATTGTATCTTCGCGGAGTAAATGTAAGGTTAAGTTCTAAGAGACACCTGTGTTACCAGCGCAGCGCCCAGGTCTTCACGTAGGCAGTAGGCACAGATAACATAATACTAGTAGGTGACGTAGGTGAGGTGTGATCCCGCGTTGCCCTAGAAGCGAGCGCGGCGGCGGGACTGTCACAAGGCGGCGCGGCTTTTGTAAAGGTCTTCCTCCAAGTCGAAGGGAATCGGGTCTGCGTAGCCTGAGTCGTCGTACCGGAGAGACCTGTCGTAACAATAAAATAAAATAATTATTAGAACTATTTTAACGGGTGTTTATCGCGTTTATTTATCTATTTTCTTACGATAAATACCCTTTAAAATAGTACTAATAATTATGTGTTCAGGTCGTAAGTTTAAAAATATTTATTCTAGAACAGCTCGAAGACTATCGACGGTTGTATTGGCGCAACTGACATTCAATTGTTTTTATTTTATAGAATGAAAATATTAAGTTGTACATTATCGACTTATTATTTCAAATTATAAAGTATATGGCTAGTAAATAGCAATGACTCATGAATATTGAACTAGTAATACAAAAAAGTCCGATGGACTTTCGTACAATAGAATAGCTTTATTGCATATCTTATAATGAAGAATTTGCATATTATGTTGTCTAGACATGGAAAAGGTAACATATCATGCTAATTTTATCCCGTAAAGAATAATTACACTTGAAAGGTTTCTAAAGAACAAACATTTTATCTGTGTCCACTTATTTTTACCTCGGAAACAACGTGTGCTAAGCAGTGGGTAGAAACTATTCATGCATAATCCGACACACTCCTACACTAGGTAGTTAGTGCACCTCTCCACGGTTATTGCGGATTCCATCATCACTGTCATATGATATCCGGGAGTAACTGGTTTATGGAATTTCTACAGAGTTCATTGTAGTGCATCTTGAATCAGAACTTCTTATACTTTAAGAAAAATGCAACAATTACATTAATTTATAGACCTCAAATGGAGTTGGGCAGGACAACTGGCTAGACGTACTATTGATCGCCGGTCGATAAAAATAATGACTGATGGTAGCCAAGGTCAAGCTTCAGAAGTTATGGACAAAAGCGCGGTCGATAACATCATAAAAGTCACTGAGCACACTTGAATGCGCAAGGCACAGGATAGAGGCTGACAAAGACTAAATGAGGCCTATACACACTGTGGGTGACATAAAGGGACTGCAGTGTTGATGAAATTAATTTCAAGACACTTATAAAGGCGTTTGAACGATTAAGTTTCGCTGGATATTTACAGAGACAATATTAGAGGTACCTATACCTACCTTTTGATTTTAAGATACGAGAAACAGGCACTTAAGAAAGTAGTGCAACGAGTTTATAATATTCCTGAATCGTCTTAAACATCAAATCGTTGCTAATAACTACGGATACTATTTCGTAACTACTATATTGTGCACGCTTTGCACGTAATGTTTCTATGGAAATGTTTCATGGTTATATCCCACGGGAACATTATGAAATAAAGATGAATATTTCAGCCCAGGCCTAGAATAACCACAATGCTAAGTTTGTTAGTAAGCGCCACAGAGGTCGTCTTTTAAATTTTAACATAACAGACCTAATACAGTAAAACTTTATTAACTTTAGAGATAAGTGATATTGACGAAAAATTATCGCGTAGGTACCTTGTGTTTTATTTTTCCCCTACTAATGCAACGCGATGGAAACGCATGGAAAATAAAACAAAAGGTACCTACGCGCGAAATATAGACCATAGACTAAAGACCCTAAACTCAAAACCCGACAAATACACATTAGTCAGTAAAACCATTATTTTAAAACTACGTTGCACAGATAGGACCTATCTACAAACATATTAAATCAAATACAAAGAAAGAAATACTAAAATAATGCTTTGAAATGCAGTGTCATCGTTGATGCATCGATTATGATCAGAGAAGATGATCGAGTTCGTTTGTTACAATTTGCTCAATCGAGGGATTTTCACGGGACACTGGATACTATCAACAGATAACAAACCAACTTGGGAGGTCAACAAGTATTTTCTAACTTATATTGTGAGAGAATCTTCGGTTTTACGACTATCATATCATGTTAATCACTCTTATCGTAATACTTACAGAGTCAGTACAAGTGAAAATAAAAAGTACTGAGCGCGTTTATGTCTTTTGTTTGTGTTTTTTTTGTTCTTGAGTTTATATACATATTTTTAAAAGCTTTATACGATTGTATATCGATGAAAAAGTAAAGTACCTAAGTTGGTTTGAATAACAATTGCAAAGGTTTGATTTTGTAAGTTCGCTTGTCCGACCTTTGGTCTCGATATCTATTCTAATATTATGTATTATAAAGAGGAAATATTTGATACAATCAAATCTTGACAAAAAAGTTTGGTTTCTGCATGAACTTCAATACCTACTGTAACACAACGTGTGCAAGTTTATAATTTTTTGTTCAAAACCCGTGCAAAACTGGCGCGGACCGATAGTTTTTACTATCTCAGTAAATTTGAAATAATAATACACTTCGTGCATCTGTACAGATTTGAAAAATTAAATCGAGATTTCCAATACAAGTTTTTTTTTCACAAATTTAAAAGAGAAATACAAAGTTAAAAGCGGTATCTTAGTATCGGTTTGTATATTTTAAAACAGATTTTCAGAATGTGTCAAGTGTTACCTGTCAGGGGTTCTAGTGCGACACCGCGAGGGCGGCGGGGAGCGCGACGAGGCGCGCAGGAGCGCCGGGTCGTCGTATCTGCGCGAGACGACGGTGAAGTCGTGGTGCGCGTCGATCAGCTTCTGCAGGCGAGACACCATCTCGAAGTCGGAGACCGTCGCCGGGACCATGATGCCGAGGAGCTTCGCGATTGAATTCCTGAATAAAATTAGTACATCAGCAGATTAATAGAAATGTCAACGTTGTGCGCAATATTTGAGAGGTGATTTTTTGTTCAATTATTGCGATATCTATGGTCAAACATGACATAAACGAACAAGCTAGAACTAAACCAAGAAACGTGAAGGAGTGAATGAACATCATAATCATTAGCCATGTTAGTACAGAGATAGCCTATGCTATGACGTACCTGAAGCTCTATAAAACTTAGATTCCCAAGAGGTCCACGATATTCTGTTGTGCTGTTGAGGATGTTACCTGAAGCTCTGCAGCTGCGCCTCTCTCCTCTGACTCTCGGCCAGCATCTCCTTGGTCCTCGCCAGGTCGTCTCGGACCAGGCCGAGCTGGTGCTCCGCGCTGTGCCTCTCCTGCTCGAAGGTCTCCCCACTGGCTCGCACCGCGTCCTTCAGCACACACACCTTGCGGTTGTACCGCTGGCGGACCAGATCTGCCTCTTCTAGCTTCTTCTGAAGCTCTTCCACTTTGCGCGCCCTTTCTAATGCTGCTATCTGTGTCAATGAGGTTAGGTGCGTTATCATTTGGTATATGTGGTGATTTCATTTCATTGTCTATGGAAATTATAAACTACAAAACTGACATTATTGACATGTTACTGTCATTATGTTTATTTCTTTGAATTTTTCACCAAGGATTCTCTGGGATTGCAGGAACAGCCCTCTTCTGCGTACGTACCTTGTAGTCGGCGGCGTCGGCGAGCTGCGCGTTGAGGTCTCGCAGCTGGGCGCGCGCGTCGGCGAGCTGCACGGCCAGCTTGTCGCACTGCCGCGCCAGCTTCTTGCTGCGCGCCGCCGCCTCGTCGCGCTCCGCCTGGAGCACGGCGCGCACGCGGCAACTCTCCTCCTAACACACACACTTGATAATACAAATACAATATCAATAAGTTCATTAAAAATAGCGATATACATAATTTAAATACAAGAAATAAGAACAAACTGGCTGTGCCCACTACTAGACTACATAAGATTAATGTATCTTTTAAAGGGCACTGTATACGCTTCTACAACAAAACTCCAAGTGAGTTGCAAAAAATATCTATAAATAAATTCAAACAAATTGTGAAAAATATTCTTTGCAAAAAGGCTTACTATAAAATATCAGTTTATCTAGACGACAAAAAAGTTTGGGACGAGTTATGCTCCAACTCTAAAACTAACAATCTAAGTTAACCAAGGTAAAGGTTTCGTGTTCGCTTCTTTACTTTACCTTAAAAAGATTGAAGTGAACAATTAATCAAAGTGATCACTTTTTTCCCATTTTTATTTCTTATTTAACTTGTATTTTGTGACGAGTCCTGTAAGGTCTAAAGGAAATAAAGCACTTTGATTATGATTTTGATTTCACCTATCTTGTTTCAATTACGTCCCCCTTCCCCGTTGGTTACGTTACCTTAAGCCAGCTATGTTACCATGTATTTTATCAGGTGTTATGTATGAAATTGAAGATTTATTAATACCATAAGGCGGTTCACTTTCAGTAGGTATGTACCTGAACGCTGAGCTTGCGGCGCAGCAGGTCCAGGTGTAGATCCTTCCGCTGCAACTGCTCGCGCAGGATCTTGATTCGTCGCTGCAGTTGGTACACCACTGCGGTCTGCGAGGTACAAACATCATCGGGAATAGCCTAACCAATCTGTGACAGAACTCTTTTAAAATTCCTCTTTCAGAACTTTCTTAACGACGAAATTTTCACTACAATTGTCACCAGTTTACTGACTAACAACTAAAAGTAGAAAATATTTTGTAAATATTCCTACACAAATCTCTCATCTTTGAGATATACGATAAATAAAATTATAAAATGTAGCTAACTATGTATGGAAGTAGGTATCTAGATAATAAATAAGCAAGTAAATGATAGTGATTTAAATGTCATCAAAGTCTAATGTGACACTAATGATGAAACGTGACAACGAGACATAACAATTTGCTTAATTGTTACGCAAAAAACATTCATATAAAAACTGCTACATTAATTGTACTTTAACGACATAAGTACCTATTTGACTGTGGAAAATTACTATAAAAGGTGACAAGTGCTTAAGTACCTAATGTGCAGTATTAAAACGTCCATCATTGATACTGGTTTCAGATAGAGTAGATTGTTTATATGTCTGCATTTAGAACAAATGTTTCAGTTGTGAATACTAGTTCTTATTTAGTTAATTAAGATCTATAATATATCTAAGAATGCCTATTTACGTATATACGGACAAATGGTAAATAAAAGAATTTAGTTCCTTTATAAAGTTTTATAATTACAATAGATAATAATGCTAGACAATCTACACAACATCAACTAGCCCTAAGCTAAACAGAGTTTGTGTTATAGGTAATTGATGACTGATATTATGTGCTACAATACATTACATAGATAGATATTTTTACGTAATAATTATGGTTGATGTTACATCACTTTTTCAGTGGTGTCAATCCAGCCGTTTTGGCTTACGATTTAGTTTCATAAAAATTCTAATTTATGCCACAAATTAACTTTAGTAAGTAAGTACTTTAATTTACTTTCTGCGTTCGTTTGGATTGAGATTCGTTAGTGAGATAGGATGTGATTAAAAGTATTGAATTTATTAAGATAAAGGTGGCCTTGCGATCGTGATATTTCACTGCCCAGAGGGTCCCTAGTTGTGCATTTCATACCTACTACGAGTACTGACCCACGCTATGTATATTAACAAAAAAGCTATCTATAGTAACTTAGATACGATTACGAATTTTAAGCGTTCTGCAAATGATCCTAAGGTATATATGTACGTAAATACACGAATGATTTCAATCAGCATTAAAACGAAGTGAGAAACTTGCAATTGCATTCAACGATAACCCTACAGCCTAGAGAATCTGCATGCCAATATTGCACTTATGGTAAAAATGTTCTTAAAGTGCATTTGTCTTACTTCTTTTAGATAAGGCAAGTCATGGAAGGACCGTTCTCTTCGCAGCCGCGGCAAGGTGCCATAGTATCCGTAATATAGCATCTACACAGAACACACTCATATAACAACGACACAAAACAAAATATATAGGCCGGACTCTAAACACCTGCCAATACAAAACAAGAAGGTTATTATATCAGATAAATACGTACATAGGTTTAAAATATACAAAACAATAATAATAAAAGAAAATAAATATAACAGGTTTGTAGGTTGTCGCATACATATCAAGTCGGATTATCACAGTCTTAACTTGGATTTAGGACTCTTTCAAACAAGTACGACAAGTGCGAGTGTAACTCGCGCGCCGAGGGTTTTGAACTTTTGTCGTTTAGGTAGGTACGTATATTGACGACCTGTTAGCGCGGTGGGCTTACAACGCAGGAGGTTGCGGTTTGATTCCCGCCTCGGGACTAATATTTGTAAGATCTGCAGATTATTTGTTCGAGTGTTCTAGTCCTTTTCTACGTACACAAAAATAAATCATCTAATGTGATACTTATATATACTTTATTAAGTATAACAGATATCGTAGTAGTACGAATTACACAAGCTTGCTTAGCTTGTAGCTAAATGATGTTGTGTGGATTATCAAGGATACATTACTCTTCTCATATTTTTTTGGAGCACGGTGGAATTCATGAATTCAATAATCTTACTAACTAAATATTCTTCGAGCGCAGTGGAATACATTGAGTATGGACTTTAAAATTTTGAGAACAACGGTTTTATGGCGCTGTGGAACTACCTACTATTACAGTTACTACAGAGATTAGTGGGTAGGTAAGTGGGTTGGTACCTACAATTATTTTTTCGACTTTTTTCTACGTATTTCACTAAGTATGAAACTTAGACGATTTTTAAAACCTGTTTTGAATTGTCGAAATCCATACCTTTGATTTGATATTGCTCTCAATGAAATACCCCCATTGTATGAAAATTCGTTTTTTGACCATATTTCGAAAAGTATTGTTTTTACAGACTTCTCTATATTTTTCCTGTAAAATATAGACCTATATCTACAAACGCTTAGTACATTTTATATAGATCACTCTGCTATCTTCGGAGATAGAGGGGGGGGGGGGGAACGGTCAAATTTTCGACCTTTTTCAAAATATTTCGAAAAGTATAAAACCTATCGAAATTTCAAAAACTGCATTATAATGTACAAACTGATACCTTTCATTTGATACCCAACTCGGTGGGGTAGTCACCCCTTTAGAAATTTTTCCCGCCCTTTTTTGACCATATTTCAAAAAGTATTATTTTTACAGATTTCTCTATATTTTTCCTGTAAAATATAGATCAATACCTACAAAAACTTGGTACATATCAAATCGATCGTTCTGCAATCTTCGGAGATAGAGGGGGGGTACCGGTCAATTTTTCGACCTTTTTCAAAATATATCAAAAAGTATAAAATCTATCGAAATTTCAAAAACTGCATTGGAATGTACAAACCAATACCTTTCATTTGATACCCAACTCGAGGGGGTAGTCACCCCTTTAGAAATTTTTCCCGCCCTTTTTTGACCATATTTCAAAAAGTATTATTTTTACAGATTTCTCTATATTTTTCCTGTAAAATATAGATCAATACCTACAAAAACTTGGTACATATCAAATCGATCGTTCTGCAATCTTCGGAGATAGAGGGGGGGTACCGGTCAATTTTTCGACCTTTTTCAAAATATATCAAAAAGTATAAAATCTATCGAAATTTCAAAAACTGCATTGGAATGTACAAACCTATACCTTTCATTTGATACCCAACTCGGGGGGGTAGTCACCCCTTTAGAAATTTTTCCCGCCCTTTTTTGACCATATTTCAAAAAGTATTATTTTTACAGACTTCTCTATATTTTTCCTATAAAATATAGATCAATACCTACAAACACTTGGTACATATCACGTCGATCGCTCTGCAATCTTCGGAGATAGGGGGGGGGGGAACGGTCATTTTTTTGACCATTTTCAAAATATTTTAAAAAGTATGAAATCTACCGAAATTTCAAAAACTATTTTGAAATCTACAAACGAGTACCTTTCATTTGATACCACTTTCGACTTTATACGTTCCATTTAAAATTTCGATTTCAAAAATTGTATGGAAAATCTTCATTTTGATTTTTCATTTATTTTCATTTATTTTATATATCATTCATCATCTCATTTATTCTATAAATATGTGCGGGCGCACAAAATGAATTATTATTTCAAATTTCAAGTCAATAGCTGCAGTAGTTTCTGAGATATTAAGGATTGAAAACACAAAACAGACCCAAAGCGATTTCATAAGGGTTTTGCAACCGATGGCAAAACCCTAAAAAGGTGGAGGTTGTATCACACGTATGTTCGGCTGTCAAATCAATGTAAATTTAAAGGAAATAGAAGTCGATTTTTGGTTTTAGTTAGAGCTGCAAATAAATGAATGTGTATAATTACACGATAGTCTGTTTGTATTTTAGTTTTCATTAAAAAATATCTTGGATTCTAAAACTAATATAGGTATATAGTACATATTATGTGTGCGACAACGCTAAACGGGAAACGCTTGTCGACTTGACGAATCAATAAAAAGGAGGGTGCAATCGTAAATTACCGATAGCATGTGGAAATAACAAGACTATTATTTACAGGAAAAACGTGGGTAAAACCCTGGTAACGCATGTTTTCATGACTAATTCAATCAATAAAAAAAGAGGACGCGCTATATAGCTGACTAAGAAGTTGCAAGCCCCGATTGTAGTCGTTAGATAATCGCGACGAATAAGGGTTGACATTCGTTCGATAGTTAGTAGGTACATACCTACCCATCAGTTAACTACTCAAGTTAAACAATAATGCTGATCAAGTTAGACAATAAGGCTGATCAAGTTAGACAATAAGGCTGCTGATGTATACCAGCCCCGACTGACCTTGTCCACGATCTTGTCACTCTCGAGGCGCGCCAGCTGCTCGGCGCGGTGGATGATGGCGTCGGTGTGCAGCTCGAGGCCGACGTCTTGCGTCAGCTCGTCCATGTTCAGGATGCGGCTAAGGCGTTCTAGGAAACCTACGAACTGGAACAATGTCTTTGATTTTTTAGTTTCTAATATTATACTTTAAAACATTTTTATTCATATTTAAAGGAGGTAGGAATAATCGGGAATATTTTCCTCCCGATTGTCCCTAGTAGTAACAATCGGGAATTTGTTTTCCCGATTGTTCTTAGTAGGAACGCAGGGGTAGGTACAATCGGGAATAGGCGCTTTTATCCATAGCCTTTATTATGAAATACCCGATGAATTGTGTTCATCCATTCAATGTTTAAATGACGACCTCTGTGGCGCGGCCGAAGGTCCGTCTGCGACGCAGGAGGTTGTGGATTCGACTCCCGCCTCGAGACAAATATTTGTACGATCTGTAGATATTTGTTCAGGAATATTGTATTATGTATATCAGCCATCTAGTAATCATAACACAAGCTCTGCTTAGCTTGTGGCTAGATGATGCTTTGTGGATTGTCTGGCATTATTTATTATAAATATATTGAGTGATTTAAGTGAAGAAGAAAGTTAAGCAATGATTATTTCAAAAAGATCGAAAACTGAAGGCATCCTTTTGATTTCAGTTTGAATTGACTCTATAATTATATATTGTAAAACCTAGATGAATATTTTTTATTGATTATCATTTTAAGTGAACCATTGTGTTTGTATGAGAATAAAGTTCTTTAAACCTAACCTATAAGGAATGGTAACTCACATTAGCCTTATCCTTCCTGAGATTGTCCCGAGCCAGCTCTACTCCATTCAGTTCTGCCTCCAGCTTATGCAGCTTGGCTTCCAGCATGTCCCGCTCGTCCTCCAGCACGCGGACCCTGGCGGAGACCTGCTCGTTCAGGTGCGCGGTGCGGCTCAGCTGCTGGGATTCCAGGCCCAGCTTGTCGCGGAGAGCGTCCATGGCCTGGGCAAAACAGTTTAACAATACGCACCTAAGTAGGTACTTTTAGATCTCCAGTCTATAATGTAACTATATGAAAAGAACTGAATAAGTTGGAAAACTTCCAAGACCGCTGGGCTGATTCGTTATACTAGATTCTTGAATCCTGGATATTTTTGTAAACAAAGGGGTAACAAAACCAAATAATATTGGTAGAAAATATTTATGGCAATCGTCGTAAATATTTTCTACCGAGGTAACATAACCTCAGAAGAATTCTCAAAAATTCGGAACTGTTTTTGGTTTTGCCTATCTTTGGTTTTGCTAGTTTCTATTGAAAATTTTACTAGCCTCTCGTCTGTTTTTGATTTCTTACAGGTACATACCACAGCCCGGTCCTTATTCTCACTGAGGATCTCCCGGATCCTGTCCTTGATGGTGCTCTCGTGAGCCTCCACGAACCGCGTTGGCAGGCTCAGTAGTATGGCGATCGACTCCATCGTGTTACGGAACTCTGCCTGCAGGCGTAGGTACTTCTCGTCGCGATGTTTCAAGTCCTCTGAAGAATACATCAGGGAATTAGTTTCCTAGCCGATTAGTTGCACTCACGGCGAAGGCTATTACGATAAGTCCTGCTATCTATTAAACAAAGATAGGTAAATATTGCTGTGAAAATAGTAAATATGTAGTTGAGAAGTTAATACTAAATCTGTGTAATAGATTTAGAATCGGACCAGAGATTTCATTCTCATTATAGATAAATAAAATACAATAAACACTCTTACCTCTTAACTGCATTATCAAAGATTCATTTTGATTCACATTGTCCGTCACAACGTTCAAATTCTTCGAGCAATGCGCAAGTTTCTCCCTGGCCTCATGCAGTTCCCTCTCGATAACCCTGTTCTGAACCAACAGCGACTCTTTCTCCTGTTTCAACCGTTCGATATCAAGAATTTGCCCTGAGACTTGTCGTTGCAGCATCTCTTTATCAGCGCTGGTTCTTTCCAAGGCATCTCTGCAGCTGCGGAGGTCTTGTTCGGTGCTCGATAGGTTCTCTGTGGTGTTCATACATTTGTTTTTCAGCCTGGTGATGTCTTGGACGAGTTCCGCCGCCTTGATGATGAGGCTTTCTGGAGAGTGCGTGTGTGTGGAGTCACAGAACTCCGCATCCAAGGCTGCAGACAGCCGGCGGACGAGGTCGTGGAACTGGCACCGCGCATTCTCCTTCATCTGCTCCTCGTTATTACATTCCAGTTCAAGGCACCGCAGCTTCTTCTCTAAATCTTTAATCTTCTCTTCTTGGAAGCGGTTGTCTCTTTGCAGGGTCTGAAGCGCGATCTCGCTGCGTCCCTGACAGGTCTGCAGGTTCCTGTGTATCTCCTCGAGGTCCTGGATCTTCTTCCGGAGCGAGGATATGACGGCATTCTGGCGCGCATTGTGCTCGCGGAGGTGGTCGATCTCCACTTGCTGCTCTAGGACCCTCTGGTCGCGGGATAGCATTTGGTTTTTCAAGTCACTGTTCTGTAATATCCAAGTGCTGTAAGTTAAACCGAAACTTATCTACATGCTGTGGTTTACAAAATGAGTTGCTCACTTCCGAGATAAGTTTATCCCTTTTGTACTGAAGTCCGGCTAAATCGCTTCTCAATGATGTTATAAGGTCATTTCCGGCTTCTGTTGCATCCATCTGAAATAAATGATTTATTAAAGTCAATCTTCAACATCTTCCGAACGAAGATGTTTAAGATATCTAGGGAACTCACAAAAATCCGTTATTTGCCCCGGGAAATGCAAGTACATTAGACGTGACTGGCAGAAGGCGACTAGGGTAAAAAGCGGGTACTTCATGATTGCATGTAGCGTGATCCGCCTCGCTATTTCAGACTTACGTGCCTGGAGTCACGACATCTTATTGAATACGCCGTGCCTCAATTTGGGAATTTACATAAATCCAGGAACGCATCGGAAAATTTACGGGAATCGAAGATATCAACTTGGCTCACTATTTTAAACTATAACGAAGTTGTTTCCGTTGACATTAATGAACTAAAAATACGCGTTCTATGTTCGGAAATAGCAAGTAATGCACCATTATCTTGTTAATCATTCACAGTTGTTTGGTACAGTCAGCAGCATAATCAACTTCATTAGCCACATAAATAAAATGAGATACTTACGGGGTGGTGTGGGGCGGGGCCGGTTACTGTAACGATTACCTACCAATATTTCAGAATTTGTATTGTTTAATATAACGTATGTAGCTACATTTATATGCCACATACTCAGGGCATTCATTATAAAGTGAAATAGAGGCACAAAAATTAAAAAGAGCTGGTAAACCTTTGTTAGGTTAAAAATGGAAGTCTTTTGTTTAAAAATGGAAGTCTGTCGCAGACATAATTCAATATTTTCCACTTCGACAAATGCTAATTGTGGCAATGGAAAAAATGCATTGAAAAAGATATTCTAAAATACCAAATTTATAAAAGTTACTGGCAACATACGGGTTTTTTGTTTCAGTTTTGAATAGCCCCAGTATTTTGCTGACGTTACATACCTATACCGGAAGAGATCCGTGCACGGTACGAAGTATCGCATGGCATGCTCCCCCCTTAATGATGGGCCGCCATGAAATATCAAAGGTAGACTTATCCACCTACTTTTGTAAACGATCGCGGCCCATCTTCGTAAACAAAGTTGAACAAAATACATTCATGCTCGAGGTACAGTCATTGTCAAAAATACAGTGTAAATCAAAAAGTCAAAGGCGGGGTTAGATAGGTACTTACTACATATTATAATAAAGAAATGGATTGAAAATATAAGCATAACATTTTCAATCGACGACCTCAGTGCCGGGGCTGCTGGCGTGCATTTGCAACCGGCTGCGACGTAGGAGGATGCGGGTTCGATTCCCGCCTCGGGAAAAGTATTTAAAATCTGCTGATATTTGTTTATTTGAGGAGGCCTATGTCCAGCAGTGGACTATTATAGACTAATACATGGTGATGATGATTTGTTCCGGGGTTTCTACGTATGTATTATATATACGCCGAGTACTCATACGCAACTCTGATATAAGTCTCATCATAATAGAAAATTTTTAAAACTGTAAAAAATCGCAATTTGAGAATCTCTTAATTTGGGGGTTACCCATACCAGGCAGGGTCGCCGTCAACATAATCGATGAGGAGGAGGCCTGTATATACATATACCAGGAAGTTAGGTATCTATATAGCAGTATCATAATTCGTATTAAGATCTGCTTACTTTATAAATCTAACTATGGGTGCATTGTGCGCGAAGTCACGGCACTCGCGCTCTTATGGACTTTTTGTCGCGGGACACAAAACCGACTTTATTGTTGGCCGTAGGTACCTACCTACATTATACATAGTACATATAAAACCAGCAGCAAAACACGAGAAAATTAAGAAACTACAAGCTAGTAAAAGTTTCTGATAAGTAAGAAAATTTGTAGATTTTTAAAAGTATGAAATTATAATGAGTGGTATTTTAAAAGAATTTTAAAAGTATGAACAGAATAAGTATAACCTACAAGATCAGCTTAGTACATAGGTACAAGCAGAAAATTTACAACACTACCTAGGTACCTAAAATGAGCTGGAAAGTGGACACCGAGTGCATTATTTTTTGTTTTACTTTTGTTCTCTGATAAAAGTTCACAATTAAAATGGGGTGTTCAGCCCAATTTAATCAAACTAACAACTTACAAAAAAAAAAAAAGAAATGTCCATGCTTTCGCCTCTCATCCGTTTTCGAACTTGATGTTGAATCTTTTACCACGCGCAGCATGTGCAAGTTTGTTTCTTTTTACATCAAAATCTTGAATTTTAGAAGAGTACCTGCATACTTAGGTACTCAACCCTAATCGATTAAAATTATTATAAATTGAGCAAGGGTCCATCATATTATGCATGTTTCAAAATAATTTTGTCAATCGAAATTCTACTGTTTTTATTACATACTACTGTATCCCGCTGAGCCCCTCGGTCATAATGGGTTCGACAACGGGTAACAATGTCTGATGTGATTTTTTAAGGATTTTAATAAAGCCTACCTACATTTTTAGCATCCCCAGTCCGACCCGGAAGGCGGTGGTTATGGAAATATCCCCCTTGTTTTTGGCTTTGGGGTATTAGTGAACGTAACCTACGAGTGCTGTGCTACTATGCAATCTAGGAATGACAAAACAAAATAAGAAAATTTATTCAAACAACTTTTGACTCTGGATGCTTTTGTTCGTCCCTCGTTTGTTTTCGAACTCGAGTTTGATACTTTTTCCACGCTAACGCGCGGTAACTCATAGGTAGGTACTTATTTTACTTCTTGTGGTTAATATTTGGGTGAGCCATAAAAAAGAGCTTGAGCTAATATAAACCTAAGTAAACATGCCTAGGTAGGAACCTAAAAATATTGTATTTTGGTGGTAGTTGCGGTGACAGATGAAGATCCTACGATTATGTTATTGTTGTTCAAAACACCTACCTCTGTGGGGGTCTTCCGGACTAGGGTTTCGTAAATCTTCCAATTCTCAGTATCTTCACTCGCTTTATCTTCTTCCATCGTGTAGGTATTTTATTCAGCTCTTGTTCGAAATTCAACTCGCTTCCCGACCGCGTTGCTATGGGCCCAGCGTGTAAACAAGGCTCCTGCAAGAATCGATCTAGTAGTTTCGTGGTATTGCTATAGTAGAATAATTGGAACGTATTGCCTTGCATACAACCGCTGACCGCTGTTCTCGTAGATAAGAGAATTTGAAGAAAAACTATTTTATTGACCTTGGTAATAAGTACCCTCGTGCTTGAAAAAAGGTAACCTTTTCTTATTGGCTCCGCATCTGGTTTAATACAATTCATAACGACATAGGGCACAAATTATCTGCATCATTCGATTCTTGAAAAGACGATACTTTTTGCTGGGCGAACGCACACCAAATTATCTGCATCATTCGATTCTTGAAAAGACGATACTTTTTGCTGGGCGAACGCACACGAAACTTTACAGGATCGTGTGAATATATAATGGGTACCAGTCGGCACCAACGTGAAGTCGATGGTCTTGTTCATTCGAGAGCCAGAGCATTTTTCCGTTTTCTAGGAAAAACAATAATAGCTCCTGAACCATGCTACTCATGTTAATGAAAATTACGGCACAAATGGCACAAATTTACCGTATCTGTAGGAACAAAAAATTATGACTGTGCGTTCAGCCGTTTCCGAGATATAGAAATCACCAAAACGTTCGCCCAGCAAAAAACTAAATATCTCTAAAAACTTTAGAGGCACAAATTTTGCTTTAACGGCACATTTAGACTAGTATTTAAGCTATCTTTTTGCATATTTAAAATACAGCTATACCCTTTTTTTAAAAAAAGTTTTGCTGGGCGAACGTTCGTGCAGCAAAATCAGATTTTCCTAAATAACTCTGCAGCCCTTGGGGGCACAAATTTAAAATTTTGGGCACATTTACACGACATAGGCTCAGACTAAGGAAGACTTGAAATACCTACGAAAAAAACGTGCATACCTAAAGTTAGTCTGGCACAAAGATGGCGGCTTGCCGTAGAGTTGCGCGTATTTTAACATTGAATATCGATAAGTAAGTAATTGAGTTGCACGGAGTTGAATTCAAAATTTTCGAATATGAGTAAGTAGAAGAATAAGTATCTTTAAGCTCTGTTCAGTTTTATGAAGGTTTCTATACCTACGTGATCCGTAACGGGTCATTAGCATTACATTACCCTCCGTCCTATCGTCTAGAATGAATACAAAATACAGGTGTTCCGTTCCCCTGAAACATTTTCAATAAGAGTTTATATAAACAATGTTTCATACAATATTCCCCTACAAAGAATGTGTCGATTGTATAATGAAGTAGCGAAATCCAATGACGTAGATATTTTTGATAAAAACCATTGTAGATTTAAGCGTAGTATAAAAAGATCTTGTAAAGCTATTATTTATTTGTCTAACTAAGTTGATATATTATGTCTTTTTTCTCTTTATTTATGTAATTTTATTATTAATGCATGCAACATTATTGATTTTCTCTGTGTTCACATAATTGATTTCAATCTAGATCAGAATTGTAAATACCATAAGTTTAATGTAAGTAATTTGATTGTTATCTGATTTGTGAATAAATAAATAAATAAAAATAAATAAACGTGTAAACGTTGTACCTTGATGGCGTGTGTGGAAGAGTCTTAGACAATCACTGACCTATCAAGCCCATTCCATCAAAAATTCTGTCCCTGGCACTACACCTTTGAATCTTGGTTCGCGGTGCCTGTCCCTTGTTACGGCTGGCGGAGGCTGCACTCCCTTCGCGCCTCCGGCTTATTATATACACTCTAGGGGCGCCACGCACAAGACCACGTGGAGTCGGGGTACTCTGTGTCGGATCCGCCACTCAAATTGAACTTAATCAACTCTTCCCGGAATGCTCTGTAAAGTTTTTATATTGTTTCTGCATCCATATTTAACGACACACTTTGACCTCTAGCACCGAGGTCATTGAACTTTGGGGTCAAACCGCTGAACCAAACTTGCACCCCTAGTGACCCTCTTAACGATGCCACAAGATAAAAAACATTTGTTAAAACATCTTTCGTTTTTCTAAGTCTGAACGACATACTTTGACCTCTAGCGCCGAGGTCATTGAACTTTGGGGTGGATCACCTGAACCAAAGTTGGACCCCTAGTGACCCTCTTTAAGTAGCCAAAAAAAAAATACATGTTATATATACATAAAAAAATTCGTCGAAAATTTTCTAATTCCTGCGTCCCGTAAACTCCACCCCAACCATTTTTTTTTATTTTTGTGTTTTTGGTACTGCGTCGATGAAATAATTCGTTATCGATAATCGATGTTTTCAAAATACCGAACCCTAACTCTATTTACTATGACGAATAATTTTCTCCTAAAATCACATAATATTCATAGTAAAACATTAAATGAATAAAGAAAAGCAAGCGGATCTTTATAAACTTTCCCACAAACAGCAAAATGTTTGAAAATAATAGAAAATGTAAGAAATTTTGAATGAATTCGGTACCTTTCCCATGCAACGTTATATTTTGATGATTTTTGTTGATTTTCATGCGACAGCCAAACACTCTGCACATACACTTATAAAATGCATTATTCTCCAAGTTTGCACACTATAAAAAAGCATAATTATCGCCTATTAACTCTAAATTTCCTTCATTTTCGAATAAAAACAAGTCCGGATGACAACTGATGTACTTGTTGTTTACGGAGACAAAACATGGCGACCGGCCGCAGGGGGTGAGGGGTGAGGTATTTTGTGACGTCACCAAAACAATGTTGCCATTTTCAGTCATGATCAAACTGCTGTTGTCCTTTTTTACTCATGATTATCTTCATTAGTCAAAAAGAGATGCCGATATGTCAGTAACTCTGCTGTCGAAATACATCACACTTCTATAACTAACTGTTCGTAACAAGTTCGTATAGATGTTTATGCCAGATCTATATTCCTCTATTATCTAAGGACATAGGGCACAAATTATCTGCATCATTCGATTCTTGAAAAGACGATACTTTTTGCTGGGCGAACGCACACCAATTCATAGTATCCTTAGACAGGCCTTATATACCTACCTACATTATCATTTTAATATTTAAGGTTTAAACTTGGTTTAAATGTCTCTGGTCTAAGCTCGTTTCAAGTGACAATATTCCCGATTTTTATTGAAAACCTTCAAAAAAACAGGTACTTGAGACATGCACAGGTATGTACATAGGTTGCGTTTACGTATAATATGGTTTGGGTTAGACCAACACGCTTAATTTAACTATGAGAATGTGGTACTTTTTGAAACTATGAACCTTACTACTAACTTACGAAAAAAATCGATTAGGAGGCTGGGTGTGATTGAAACGCTCATAAGTACATTCAGAAACGTTTTTATTACGATCTAAGAAAGTACACGTTTATTATGTACATTGTACAAAAATTATAAAAAAATAGACATTTAAGCAACAAAGTTATAACACGCGTAAATGAAACCTTACGACCTATAGAATAGTGCTTATAATGAACGGTGGTGGGTTTCATATATTTTGGCAGCACTGAGGTAAACCAACAAAAACAAAGCCACAGATCTGGACACCCTCACCAGCGGTGTATCACAAGATACTAATCAAATACTCTAAGGACAACACTTTGTGTTGTGTACACAGCTATCAAAAAACGCCTTTCTTCGCCATCTTCCCAAGTAAGGGAACAAATAGGTAAATTTTCATAAAGAATTTAAAGTACTGAGTAGGTAATTCAATCCTACATCTACTTTTCTGTAGAAGTAGGATCAGGATATAGCCCATTAGCACCATGGGTAGAATTTTATCACTAAAGTTACTCCTTATGTCCGTCATTGGTACACATAGCTACCAGCTAACTACCTTAATTCTACACATAAATTTTTAAGAAACAATCAAAAATTTTACATGTTGACTCAGCAGATGTCGCCGAAATTTACCTAATCTGACAACACTAAAATGTGATGGTGAATTATATTTATTGTTATCAAATTAGTTTGGTTTTGGCAACATGTGAATTTAAATGTATAACATCTATTTCAGCCAAACTTAACATTTCACTTCAAATTCGGCTAGAATATACATACTTATATAATGGTATGAGAATAACTATCTCATGCTGTCCTGCTTAGTTGGCATCCAATATAAGCAGGATAGCATGAGGATTCTTAATCACATTCTTCAAGTACGCAGGTTTTACCCACATTAATCTTAGTCACGATTTTAATGAAAAAATACAAAAAATACTCTATGTCCATCATTGGAGCACCTATACTAGGTGCCAGATAGCTTGGCAATACAGGTCATTAACCTTCCACGAAATCAAAAAAGGGACAACCAACACGGTTTTGCTACTTAAATGCTTATTTTACTTAAAATTATATTTTTCAGTCCTATTAGTAGTATAATTAGTTAAGGAATAGTTACTTAAACTCATTTTACTACTATTATTCTGATACACGGTTTGTATGGAAAGCGACAGCGATAATTCTAATGCAATTTATTTCGTTGGTGAATGACTTGCATCGCCACTATTTGGCACTTACGTTACCTTCTTTAATCTTACAAATGCTACCAAGAAACTAGTTTTTAATCTTGTCATAAAAAAATCAGCAATACGTTAGGATAAAACACCCTAGAAAACTTAGCCCTGACTATTATCATCATCATCATCATCATCAGCCTATGTTAGTCCACTGTTGGACATAGGCCTCCCCTAATGAGCGCCATAGCGCCCTGTCTTCGGCTTGTCGCATCCAGCATCTGCCAGCAGTCTTTCGCAGATCGTCATCCCACCTGGTCGGAGGGCGTCCTACACTACGTTTACCGAGTCGCGGTCTCCACTCAAGAACACGTTTACCCCAGCGGTTATCGGTTCTTCGCGAAATATGGCCGGCCCACTGCCACTTCAGTTGGCTAATTCTCTGAGCTATGTCGATGACTTTAGTTCTCTGTCGGATGTATTCGTTACGAATCCTATCCTTCAGAGAAACTCCGAGCATAGCTCTTTCCATAGCGCGCTGAGCGACTTTGAACTGGTGGACCAACCCTATCGTGAGTGTCCACGTCTCAGCTCCGTAGGTCATGACTGGTAGGACGCACTGATTAAAAACTTTCGTTTTCAAACATTGCGGTATGGATGACGAGAAGACTCGACGTAGTTTTCCGAACGCTGCCCAGCCTAGCTGGATCCTCCTCTTGGCTTCCTTCTCGAAATTGTTTTTACCCAACTGCAAAATCTGCCCGAGGTAAGTGTACTCAGAAACAATTTCGAGAAGGTGGCCATGTACGATCACCGGTCTTGGATCAATGTGGGCATTGATCATGACTTTGGTTTTATCCAAATTCATGCCAAGACCGATACATCGGGAGGCTGAAGCTAGACTGTCCAGCATCCGGTTCAGCTCCTCTAGCGACTCCGCCATTAAGACTATGTCATCAGCGAATCGCAGGTGTGAGATGTAGTCGCCGTTTATGTTGATGCCCTTGTCTTTCCAGTCCAGCGTCTTAAACATATCTTCCAACGCGCTCGTGAACAGTTTCGGGGATATGACATCCCCCTGCCTCACTCCTCTGCGCAGTTGGATCGGTTTAGTCTGCTGGTCCTGTACTCGGACACTCATCGTAGCGGCTTCGTAGAGACATCTCAGCACCTCGATATAACGATAGTCTACTTGGCATCGCTGTAAGGATTGTAGAACAGCCCAGGTTTCAACGGAGTCAAAGGCCTTCTCATAGTCCACAAAAGCCAGACACAGGGGCTGATTATACTCTTCGGACTTCTGTATAATCTGCCTCACTGTGTGAATGTGGTCTATGGTACCATATCCTCCGCGAAACCCAGCCTGCTCCGGTGGCTGAAACTCGTCGAGTCTCCTGGCGAGACGGTTCGATATAACTCGTGAGAAAAGCTTATAGACGTGACTTAGGAGCGAGATGGGTCTATAATTTTTAAGAAGGGTTTTATCTCCCTTCTTAAAAAAGAGCACCACCAAACTCCCACTCCACGCCTTTGGAGTTCTCCCACTGTGAAGGACGGCGTTGAAGAGGCTCTGTAACTCCTGTATAACAGGGTATCCTCCAGCTTTCAAAAGCTCTGATGTTATTCCGTCCTCACCGGGGGCTTTTCCATTTTTAAGCTGCCTCAGAGCTAACACGATCTCGTCTTGACTGATGTCTGGCAGTTCGTCGGTATAGTGGCGTATCAAGGTGGCTCTAGAATCGTGGTCGTCTCGTTGGGAACGGGGAGCATGTGCAGCGTATAAACGGCCATAAAAGTCCTCTATCTCGGCCGATATCTCCGGCTTCGACAAAACGGTCCTTCCGTCGTGCGTTGAAAGCTTCGTCAGGTGGCTCCTTCCAAGCTGCTGAGTGAATACTTTGGACCCTCGGTTTCGCTCTATCGCCTCTTCGATGAGGCGTGTATTGGAGCTCCGAAGGTCGCGTCGTACCATCTTCGCAATTCGCTTGTTCAGGTCTGACCTCTCTGACGAAGTCGCTTGGGTGGTTTCCCGTCTTTTTGTCATCAGCCCAAGAGTCTCATCCGAGAGTTTGGACTTCTTACCAGTACGCTGCTTTTTGCAAAACTTGATGCCCTCGTCCCTCAGCGTTTCAACCAGATTGTGTAGGGTCTCGTCAGCGTCATCAGTGGGTTCCAAGGCAGCGAATCTATCCCCGAGAAGCTGCTGAAACTTCTCGGTGCCCGCCATGATTTGGATTGGGTTCGGTCGGAGCGTGGACTTCATCAGACGGTTTCTTTCAAGCTTCAAATTTATATTCAGAGAGCCTCGAAGGAGTCGGTGATCAGATCCGGTATTGAACCTGTTGATCACTGAGACATCTCTGAATATATGCTTGCTATCCGTCATGATGAAGTCGATCTCATTTTTTGTCACAGAATCGGGACTCCGCCATGTCCACTTCCTTTGGGGCTGTTTCTTAAAGAAAGAGTTCATTAAGAACAGCCCCTCTTTCTCGAGGAAGTTGACGAGCATTTGTCCCCTGTGATTTCGAACACCAAAACCATGCGGGCCTATTCGGGATTCGTTGCCAGTCTGGGTTCCCACCTTGCCGTTAAAGTCCCCCATAACAACGTTGAAGTGAGCCTTGGTGGTGTGATGTAAGGCTTTGGATATGTCTTCGTACATATCCTCCACTTCATCATCCGAGTGTGTCGAGGTCGGTGCGTAAACCTGAATGACCTTCAAGCTGTAGCGCTTAGACAGCCGAAGGATCAGGTACGCTACCCTGGTCGACACACTGGAGATTTCTTCGACGTTGTTAGAGAGGGCCTTATTGACGAGGAAACCTACGCCACCCTGGGATGTTTTATCACCCTCACGAAAGTAGAGAAGATGGCCCGAGTCTAGGGTTACGGTGTCCTCCCCCTCTCTACGGACTTCACATAACCCTAGAACATGCCATTTAATGTTCTCTAACTCCACTTCCAACTGCGCTAGATGGTGATCAAGCCTCAGAGTGCGTCCGTTAAACGTTGCCAGGGTCAGTGTGTGTGGGGTGTGGTAGCCTAATGTAGCCCGGTGATTCCTAGCACCCCCTGCCCCGCCGTTACCGTGGCCGCTACCATGGCCAGGAATAGCGAGGCGGCCGGGAACTGGGGGCCATTTTGTGGCGGTTCTTGTCATTTGGGGGTATTGCCCATAATCCCCACGCTGGGCATGCGGGTTGGGGATCGCAGTTTAGTGGAGTAGTTCTGCAGAGGGCGCTGCTGCCCGCCCCCCGGTGTGTTTCCCTTAGTCGCCTCTTACGACACCCACGGGATGAGTTGGGGTGGTGAAATTCTTTATTATGCCGTTACCACACGGCACCACGGACTATTATAGGCCAATGTAAATGAGCTTATGTTCCTATTACATCAATATTAAGGAAGAACCACCTCTTAAACCTAGAGACATCTAAGTACTTCAGGAATGTTAGTAATTATAATACGTTATGGCACTGAGCTAATGATTCGTTCAGTAATCTTTGAGCATGTTTGATGGACCAGTTTGTTTACAGGAAATAGAGAGTCTCATTGAGGGAGTAGTGAGGGGAGTTGTGCAGAGAGTTGGCCGCCAGGAAGGCGAGCTTGTGTGCGTATTGGCAAACCGAGGGCACGCGCACGTTGCTCGAGCAGTTGAAGTACATGCATGTGCACTTGTATGTGATACGCTGGATCTGTAACAAGTCGAAAACATTTGTAAGACATTTCATATACACAATTATCTAGCTCTTTATCTATACATACCCAACCAAGCTCTCATTGAATGCAATAATCACAAACATCTTCTGTACATGCATTTTTATAACCGCCTTGCCTAATACCGTAGCAAGAAAGTCCAAAACGGCATCAAGAAGTGGCCGCAAGTCAATTTATGAGCTACTAGCCACCCGCTCCGGCTTCGCACGGGTGCAATGTTGGTACAAAAACCTTCCTTTTGAATCATTCTATCTAATACAAAAACCGCATCACAATCAGTTGCCTAATATTAAAGATCTAATCATACATATGGACAATCAGAGAGACAGCGGGAAGCGACTTAGTTTTATACTATGAAGTGTGGCGGAATGCGATCGATTACCGCCTCGGGACAAATATTTTTATGGTCTGCAGGTGTTTTGGTTGTTTTCTATTCTATGTATGGTAAAAAATATCTATCTATTTAATATCTAGTACTCATAACACAAGCTCTGCTTATATGAATTGTCCAGCATTATTATTATTAATTTATTCAACTTTAAATTATTGTCTTAGTGTATTACTTGACTAAGAGCTTATTTTGTAAAACTACATAAAACAGCGATTGATTTTTGTTATTCATGTGCCGCAAACTTGAGATCGTCATTCTATTGGTTATTTTATAACAATTTCTCCTAAAATGGCTCCGCATCTGGGATCCAATAACGCTTTAGGGGCAACCAATCCTCACACCTGCTTTCACTATATTTGATTTACCTTTATTAGGGGAGGGATAAATATAATTATGTAATACTTTATTGAAATGACCGAGATGCAGTGTGAGGGCACTGCATCTCAGTCATTTCAATAAATCAGTCATCTAGTACCTAGGCTCTGCTCAATTTAGATGCTAGATGATGTGTGGTTTGTCCAGCAAAATTATTGTTATTCAGTAAGTATCTTACTAACCTTGTCAGCGCCAAGCGATGTCGTATCGTAAATGACATTGTAGGACGTAGGCGCTATGGTGCCTTCGCGTACGTTCTGCGACACGAGGTAGAAGTCATACCTAAAACAAAGTTTTAGCGTTTATTACTTTTGAAGGCCTCTCAAGCAAGATCTGTGCATTACATGCTATATTTATAAGTGCTTAGGAGACTTGAATCTGTCATTTTGCCCCAATATAGAAGTTCCAGGCGTCAATAAACAGTCGCCGATACATGGAACACACTATACATAGCAGGCAGTGCTCTAATAAGGAATCAAGCTACTCTAAACTGAATGAAATCATAACTTTATCTTTATCTTATCTTTACCTCTCAGGCAGCGTCACTACGTCATCAATTACAGTTCCCGGACGCGGGTTCTGCCCGTTGGCAGTGAAAATGCGCGTATTGATGCGCTTCGAGACAATGATGAACGCCATCTTGAAAGTTTCGCCTCCATAGATCTCGGTCAGTTTCTTCTTAATCTCCTCAACCTGAAAGAAAGTTTTAGAATGTAGGTAAAATAAAACAAACAGTCGTGAGGCCGCGACGTCTCGTCAAATCTATGTACGTACACGGTCATTGTATTACTTGAACTCTGACAAAGACACGAGAGCTTACGAGAGCTCTGACGTAGAGACGCTCAGTGTGTACAACATCCATCACAAAACATTAGTAATACATCATCAGCATATGTAAGTCCACTGCTGATCGTGCCTCTCACAATGTAAATATATTACCATGATCACATTTGGATTGGTAGTAGAGGTGTTAAAAATACAAAGAAGAATATGTCCTTTCCCTGGTTGATTCTTTTATTCCACTTACGACGCAACTACCACCGGCGCGGCGCGGCGGGGCGGTAGATTATACATAAATGTGCTTGTTATGTTATTATTACCTCGTGAGAGTGCACATATGGAATCTGTCCATCGCCGACACCATCTCTATAAATGAAGATACGTCCCGGCAGCACACCTGAAAGTTAATGTTGTTATTATAAAGTGCCTACAAAACCCACAACACTGGATACTTTCAACTTTATCATTGAATGGATGATGTGATGATAACAATGCAAAATTATATGACTTCTAGATGAAAAAATCAAATATACCTTGTGCTTTGAAGCTATTATAGAAACGCCCATAGTTATTTTATGTTTTTGAAAACCAGAGGCCCTGTCTGCTAAGCGAATCTCTTCAATAAGGGATTATTTGTGTGCCGATTTTGATACGATTGTCATAGTAATGCCAAGTCATAGTATTTTTTTTAATGTAAATTGTTCTTTTGTATATTATGTACTTTATCATTTGGGGGTTAAAGTACATATACAACGACGGCAAAGACGGCTCATTAGGGGAGGCCTATGTCCAGCTGTGGACTATTATAGGCTGGTGATATGTACTTTAATTAACTAGTTTATATGTTCTGAATGTAATTGTGCTCGTTAATAAAAAAATTAATAAATGCGATTGGTTTACAGGACCCCACCATTTTATAGAGAGAAGAAAAGCACAAACCATTCCTCTCCCTAAACTTCTTCATGGCGGTCGCGATGTTGATAGACATGTGCGCACTCAGCTCCTCGCCCGAGGTGTGTGCGTTCACGGCGCTATAGTACTGAGTCATGGGCTTATCCAACGACGCGACGAAGGCGCCGAAGCTCTTCTCCTTGGAGCGGGTGTCGTGGCAGACGTCGAACCCAATCACCATGAGGTTCGGGATCGGAACGTCTATGGACCACGGCGCGCCGCCCAGCTGTGCAACACAAACATTTTAAATGTTTACCATTCTAAACCGTTACCTTATTAATGTGGGTTTGGTCAGTTGTGAAATTTCTAAGGCAACAAAATTTGCTGAATTGGTTATCATAGTGTCATTTTTTAATACACTCCCTAGCTTTGGCTTCTGAGTTGCTGGCTGAGACTTTTAACCATTTAAAGTCAGTTTAGTTAATACATAACTATTGTTATTATTCCATATAGGTTGGGACTAGTAAAGCTGTAATGTCATTCTCCGTTTGTTACCTTGCAGTTAATTTGAATTGCCACTTTCGTAGCAATAGACATGGCAGACTTCCCAGTCATTTTACGGCCGCAGACAACCTGTGTAGGCACCGCTCGGTCCACGGTGCATTTCTTCTTTATCGCCTCATAACTGAAAATAGTAAAGGGCAAGTCAAAACTAATTGTAATAAAACTTCAGACTTTAGATTATTAGACATATACAGCCTATACTGGATACAGCAGACCTTCCCATGTTACCTAAGCATCTTAAGTATAAATTTTTATCATATGGGAACCCCTAATCCCTATTATGGGCTGGGTATTGCAGATCGGTGGTCGATTTTTTTCCAGGAGGCGATGCCGTACGTCCCCTGTGGATATGACGGCACTATACGGCCAAAATAAAAAAAATATTATAATTCCAGCTTAAGACTTACCGATCGGCTGTGTTTTTCATCAAACAGCACATGATGAGTGATGGGGTTCTTTTGGCGATAACTTGTTCGCATGTGTTGGCGTATTCTAGAGCAGAGTCGTTCCTCATTGATACTGAAAATTTACATTTCGCATTAAATTTATAGCATCAACCAGCGCCAAAACTGCTACAATCATCTCTGTTTCATATTTATATATATAGCAGGACATTGAGAACTAGGCTTTTCCTAGTGAGACCTGTATTTACAACTAGGCAGCAGATGGGCTTTTTGGGTAGGGGGATTTTGCTAGTCGAACCACCAATGACATAACACTAACTCATTTCCGGTTTAGGCATTCTGAAACCGCAACCAGCGCCAGTTTTCATGATCATATCAGTGAATGCCTCGGCATCTCTGCGCAATCTCTCCGGAGTCAGCACCACCCAAGAAGCTAGTGGTGCAATCGTGAAGAGGTTCTTAGACCTGGAACAAACACAGCATACATTTTATCTCAAGTCATTTTGGAATAATTCCGTAGTATCGGATTATACACTCGAGCGAGACGTCTACAGATGATAATAAGTTTTCTATTCCCAGATCTACCGCGACGTTCATCAGGTCGTCGATCCATCGTGTGCACACTGAGTGTCACACTGAGCCTAGAGTTCAAAATTGTATGTTGTTTGCAATATATTTTAACTCCCATTGTTTTATGCCAGGTTAATTGAAGTTCCCAGTCAACATGATATTTGTGTTTAATTTAACCCTTCACACAACGCAAAAAAAATGGCGCTAATGTGTGCGTGTCGAATTACTCACGCCCCCCTTTCGCGCGCCTCATAAAATTACGTCATAATTTAGATAAATATTCATAAAAAAATATTTAGATATTCTATCAAAGTTCTGCAAACGGTATTCGATTCCTAAATAATTTATCTACGTGTATTTACTATTTTCGCAAGCTAATATCTACAAACAACTACACAAAAACTAAATATTACGCGACTTTTTCAGAAGCATAATTTTACTAGTACACTAACTATATTTTTATGGAAATATAATAGAATGGCTAGCAGATAGTCTATTTGTAATGTTTCAATCATAAACAAGAATAGTCCTATGAAATAAAATTGAAAAATTCGAAAATAAAATGAATAATTTTTCCTCCATGAATTGCGCTTTTCCGTAGAGATGCGCTGCGTGCATACGATGCAAATTTTATCGATTTTTTTTATTCTATGCAGGTAATAGTACAAGTAAAAGAATATTGTTGTAATGCGAATCAATAATTTTATTTTATTTTCAACAATTTCTAAGCAATTTTTTTATATTTATTTATCAACTTATAAATAAACAAAAAGAAAACGTATCATAATAACCATAAGTAAATTATAATAAAACACTTATCTATACCAGTAATCAAAATCAAAGTGCTTTATTTCCTTTAGACCTTACAGGACTCTTGGACACGTCACAAAATACAAATTACATTAGTAAACAATAATAATAATACCTATAATATTTTTCAAAGAATTTCCGTATGAACCTACTATGTCGTTTATTTACATTATTTCAATAAAATACACACTTTTTCTTGTAATAATAATTATAAAGTGGAAAGTAGGTATTTATATAAAGAACACATAGTCATTAATTACAGTTTATAAACACTTGTGTACATTTTGATTATGGACATTTTAGTACAAAGGAGGTAAAAATAACATAAAATAGCTTTCCATTGTTTTCAAGTAGGTACTAAGTAAAATCTAAAACAGTTCTCCTAACACAGCGGTACATTGCTAGTCTCGCACATAAATGCAGCCTTTTGCGACTTCCGCCCATTCTGGAAGAAATTGAAAAAATAATTCATTAAACATTCCGCTCATTATCAGCTGACGTAATTTTACTCTGTGTTGTTTACATTATCCCGACCTCATACTTAGCTAACGACCTTCTACGGACAAGCTTCATTGACGCCCTTTGTATAGAGTATAAACACTCAATGAGTCCCATTGTAAAAAACGGGCTACTAGGCACTTAGCGGCAGAGCGGAGCGCACGCGCCAAACCGCGCGACAATCAAGGGGTTTTTTATGCGTTTCGCGGAAACAATCGAGCGGATAAAGGAGAAAATTATAACTATTTTTTTATTTTAATCATACCTCTTCATTACTGGTGTTGTCATCTTCAAGGTATTCTTCGATGACCTGTTAGCGTAAAGCGCTGCCGTGAAATCCGGACGACTTTTTCCACTATTCCTCATTATGTATCCTAAAATATATAAAAATATGAGTTATATTATAAGAAAACTACGTCTTTTTTATTGCTGGATCATCCAGACAGAAACCACTCTATACCGGAACAAATATCTAAAGATCGTACAAATATTTAATTTTGTCCCGAGCCGGGAATCGAACCTGAACCTATACCTTCTACGTCACACCGCCGTAAATATTGTCTTCAGTAAAAAATAATAAATCAACAATAATTATGTATAGGTAAATAATTAAAAAAATAATGAATAATGCCAGACAAGTCACACAGCATCATCTAGCCCCAAGCTAAGCAGAGCTTGTGTTATGGGTACTAAATGACCGATTTAATAATGCTATATACATAACACAATATTATTACATAGATAGATATTTTTACAATACATAGAAAACGACCAGAACACCGTGAACAAATATCTGCAGATCGTACAAATATTTGGCCCGAGGCGGGAATCGAACCCGCAACCTCTTGCGTCGCAGGCAGACCTTCGCCCACCGCGCCACGGAGGTCGTCATAATAAAACCCAGATCAAAAATAGATACCTAGCAAAAAAGCCGAGGCGATTATTGTACCCGCTAGTTTTGCTCGCTATTCGGCCACTATGCCTCGAAGGTCGTCTTTTCATCCCAACTATTGAAATATGTATGTATAAATTATTGGATAATAATAACCTACGCATTTGTACTTATTTTAAAATCTCAATATGAGACCTAAATCATAATCCATGAACATTACGAAACTGATGATGATGATAATATTATGTCGATAACAAAAAAAAAGATTCCCATCACTGTTTTGTACAACCCTCCAAAAAGTTTCCGGCCCAATGCGACAGACTACCAATTTATTATGAACCCTAACGACCAACACATAAAGCTGAGATTAGCGTAATGGAATTAAAATTTCGTTCGCATCATATTTGCGTGAGCGTACACCGGAAATATTGATACTTTAGAAGGGTGATTTCTCCGTTTTATTCCATGAAATAAACAAATACTTGCATGAATAATAATTGCAAATACAATTATGCGGCCTATTTCAATCATCTAGCTGAATATTTGTGAGGAAATCACATGAAAAAGACTAAAATCTTGTTGCGGTATTTGAGGTTCAAAAGTAAGATAATTACAAAGAAATTTACTAATCCCATTACGTAAATAGCTTTATTACACCTAAATGATTACAAATAATACTAGTTATTCAATAAAACAATGCACTTACCTTGATAAAATCCAAGTTGTAAAACGTAAACAAAACAGCGAGCGCCAAAATTTTGTACTGAATCAAAGACAAATTTCATCATCTTCTTTTGTATTGGCCTGCCTTTTTAGTGTTGCAATAGGTAGAATGAAAATGGTCCTTTGGGTTTGTCAAAAGTTGTCCAAACAAACATAAACTCTAACACAATGAAAAAACGGTTTGCAATCGTCCGGGCGAGCCGAGCCGCCGGCGGCTCGGCGCGTGCGAGGGCATTTTTACGTTCAATCTATAGCCGAGCCGCCGGCGGCTCCGCGCGTGTATACGGGTTAAACCCTTCTTTCATTGGTTAACAATAGTTATGAAAATATGTTCAGGGTCGCGAGTTTATCGCATTCAGACAGATAGACCGACAGACGCGGCGGGGACTCAGTTTTATGATATGTACTAATGAGGTTGTAGATCCAGGTTGTACCACGGGCGTAGCCAGGGGGAGGGTTTTGGGGGTTCAAACCCCCCCCGAAAAGTTCAGATATTAACATTCATAGAATTAAAATAAGAACAGGCGCGCGGCATATCTCATTGATTACTATTAGGTACCTTACATTAAAATAGGTATACGGTGGTTTCGATTCCTCCGCCGTCGCGCGTCGTCGGTTATCGGATCGCATTCGGTAATCTTCGTATATTTTCGTGCCCTTTCGTATCAGGCGCGCTGCACGACAAGTGCGCGGCGCACTTGTCGCCTTCACATAATTACCGAGCGCTGGTGAACGAAGCTGTTTTGACATTTTTATAATTTGACCTACGTAGATTTAGAATTTTCACTACATACGTTAAAAGGATTTGTCTTCAAGATAACACAGGAGTAAACACTTGTCTTATAAATACAAGGGTAAGTAAATAGTAAATATTTCTAAACGTGCAGTGTAGAGGAATAATTTGACGATTATTTTTAAAACTAAACTGTCATCTTCAGATATATTTAACGGATTTTATTAAAATTGTCGCAAGGTGATATCACTGATTAAACGAAATGATTTAAAAGGATTAAAAAGTTTTAATACTTTCAAATACTTTAATTTAATTTTTTAATTCATGTTTTTAGGATTAAAAACGTGTGGTGACGGCATAATAAAGAATTTCACCACCCCAACTCATCCCGTGGGTGTCGTAAGAGGCGACTAAGGGAAACACACCGGGGGGCGGGCAGCAGCGCCCTCTGCAGAACTACTCCACTAAACTGCGATCCCCAACCCGCATGCCCAGCGTGGGGATTATGGGCAATACCCCCAAATGACAAGAACCGCCACAAAATGGCCCCCAGTTCCCGGCCGCCTCGCTATTCCTGGCCATGGTAGCGGCCACGGTAACGGCGGGGCAGGGGGTGCTAGGAATCACCGGGCTACATTAGGCTACCACACCCCACACACACTGACCCTGGCAACGTTTAACGGACGCACTCTGAGGCTTGATCACCATCTAGCGCAGTTGGAAGTGGAGTTAGAGAACATTAAATGGCATGTTCTAGGGTTATGTGAAGTCCGTAGAGAGGGGGAGGACACCGTAACCCTAGACTCGGGCCATCTTCTCTACTTTCGTGAGGGTGATAAAACATCCCAGGGTGGCGTAGGTTTCCTCGTCAATAAGGCCCTCTCTAACAACGTCGAAGAAATCTCCAGTGTGTCGACCAGGGTAGCGTACCTGATCCTTCGGCTGTCTAAGCGCTACAGCTTGAAGGTCATTCAGGTTTACGCACCGACCTCGACACACTCGGATGATGAAGTGGAGGATATGTACGAAGACATATCCAAAGCCTTACATCACACCACCAAGGCTCACTTCAACGTTGTTATGGGGGACTTTAACGGCAAGGTGGGAACCCAGACTGGCAACGAATCCCGAATAGGCCCGCATGGTTTTGGTGTTCGAAATCACAGGGGACAAATGCTCGTCAACTTCCTTGAGAAAGAGGGGCTGTTCTTAATGAACTCTTTCTTTAAGAAACAGCCCCAAAGGAAGTGGACATGGCGGAGTCCCGATTCTGTGACTAAAAATGAGATCGACTTCATCATGACGGATAGCAAGCATATATTCAGAGATGTCTCAGTGATCAACAGGTTCAATACCGGATCTGATCACCGACTCCTTCGAGGCTCTCTGAATATAAATTTGAAGCTTGAAAGAAACCGTCTGGTGAAGTCCACGCTCCGACCGAACCCAATCCAAATCATGGCGGGCACCGAGAAGTTTCAGCAGCTTCTCGGGGATAGATTCGCTGCCTTGGAACCCACTGATGACGCTGACGAGACCCTACACAATCTGGTAGAAACGCTGAGGGACGAGGGCATCAAGTTTTGCAAAAAGCAGCGTACTGGTAAGAAGTCCAAACTCTCGGATGAGACTCTTGGGCTGATGACAAAAAGACGGGAAACCACCCAAGCGACTTCGTCAGAGAGGTCAGACCTGAACAAGCGAATTGCGAAGATGGTACGACGCGACCTTCGGAGCTCTAATACACGCCTCATTGAAGAGGCGATAGAGCGAAACCGAGGGTCCAAAGTATTCACTCAGCAGCTTGGAAGGAGCCACCTGACGAAGCTTTCAACGCACGACGGAAGGACCGTTTTGTCGAAGCCGGAGATATCGGCCGAGATAGAGGACTTTTATGGCCGTTTATACGCTGCACATGCTCCCCGTTCCCAACGAGACGACCACGATTCTAGAGCCACCTTGATACGCCACTATACCGACGAACTGCCAGACATCAGTCAAGACGAGATCGTGTTAGCTCTGAGGCAGCTTAAAAATGGAAAAGCCCCCGGTGAGGACGGAATAACATCAGAGCTTTTGAAAGCTGGAGGATACCCTGTTATACAGGAGTTACAGAGCCTCTTCAACGCCGTCCTTCACAGTGGGAGAACTCCAAAGGCGTGGAGTGGGAGTTTGGTCGTGCTCTTTTTTAAGAAGGGAGATAAAACCCTTCTTAAAAATTATAGACCCATCTCGCTCCTAAGTCACGTCTATAAGCTTTTCTCACGAGTTATATCGAACCGTCTCGCCAGGAGACTCGACGAGTTTCAGCCACCGGAGCAGGCTGGGTTTCGCGGAGGATATGGTACCATAGACCACATTCACACAGTGAGGCAGATTATACAGAAGTCCGAAGAGTATAATCAGCCCCTGTGTCTGGCTTTTGTGGACTATGAGAAGGCCTTTGACTCCGTTGAAACCTGGGCTGTTCTACAATCCTTACAGCGATGCCAAGTAGACTATCGTTATATCGAGGTGCTGAGATGTCTCTACGAAGCCGCTACGATGAGTGTCCGAGTACAGGACCAGCAGACTAAACCGATCCAACTGCGCAGAGGAGTGAGGCAGGGGGATGTCATATCCCCGAAACTGTTCACGAGCGCGTTGGAAGATATGTTTAAGACGCTGGACTGGAAAGACAAGGGCATCAACATAAACGGCGACTACATCTCACACCTGCGATTCGCTGATGACATAGTCTTAATGGCGGAGTCGCTAGAGGAGCTGAACCGGATGCTGGACAGTCTAGCTTCAGCCTCCCGATGTATCGGTCTTGGCATGAATTTGGATAAAACCAAAGTCATGATCAATGCCCACATTGATCCAAGACCGGTGATCGTACATGGCCACCTTCTCGAAATTGTTTCTGAGTACACTTACCTCGGGCAGATTTTGCAGTTGGGTAAAAACAATTTCGAGAAGGAAGCCAAGAGGAGGATCCAGCTAGGCTGGGCAGCGTTCGGAAAACTACGTCGAGTCTTCTCGTCATCCATACCGCAATGTTTGAAAACGAAAGTTTTTAATCAGTGCGTCCTACCAGTCATGACCTACGGAGCTGAGACGTGGACACTCACGATAGGGTTGGTCCACCAGTTCAAAGTCGCTCAGCGCGCTATGGAAAGAGCTATGCTCGGAGTTTCTCTGAAGGATAGGATTCGTAACGAATACATCCGACAGAGAACTAAAGTCATCGACATAGCTCAGAGAATTAGCCAACTGAAGTGGCAGTGGGCCGGCCATATTTCGCGAAGAACCGATAACCGCTGGGGTAAACGTGTTCTTGAGTGGAGACCGCGACTCGGTAAACGTAGTGTAGGACGCCCTCCGACCAGGTGGGATGACGATCTGCGAAAGACTGCTGGCAGATGCTGGATGCGACAAGCCGAAGACAGGGCGCTATGGCGCTCATTAGGGGAGGCCTATGTCCAACAGTGGACTAACATAGGCTGATGATGATGATGATGATGAGGATTAAAAAGTATTTGAAAGCATTAAAATTATTTAATGCTATTGAATTACTTTAAATACTAAATTTAAGGATTTAAAAGTATTCATGATTTAATCCTTTATAATGCTATTTAATCATTTTGTTTGATCAGGGATAGCTTGGTTATTATTTTAAAGCTTTCTTGACATTCCGAATTCAAAATCCAAAGCCTTTTTCTTTCAAAATTCAGTTCATTTTGATTCATTTTTCGTTGAGCCTTAGTCACGTTAATAGCTTATATTTTTATACACTACTAGCGGCCCGCCCCGGCTTCGCACGTATTTAAGAAAACATTTAAAAATTATAAATAATTTTAACACTCTTGGCAGACTTGGCTTGACTTAGCGGCCATAACGCTTTATAACATAGTATATTTTAAAAATAATTTAGATATTATCTTTAATTCATTTTGTTTTGTTTTTTATTTATTTTTATAAATTTTTCAAAGGTGTTTTATTTCTATTTCTAAGTCAATAGTTTCCGCAGCGTACGCGATATAAGGATTTTTCGGCGGTACTATTGCATATTTTAACATGAAAAAGTAGTTATTGTGACATAACTGTAATAGTTAGACATATGGTATTACAGATTTTTTTGTAGATATTGATGTCCTCTATAAAATACACTTGTCTTGTTTGTAGTACATTTTGCTCTATTGTCAATAATTTCCGCAGCGTATGCGATATACTTAAGTTAAGGTTTTTTTCGTATTATTTTCACACTTGGGTTACATTATCAAAGTTTTCATACGGATCCCTAACTTTTTGAAAATATTCTATAATCTATATTCATCACAGATAATGTAGGATTCTAATGGTGGAAGAATTTTTCAAATCGCCCAGTAGTTTCGGAGCCTATTCATTTCAAACATAAAACAAATCTTGCCTCTTCATAATATTATATAGTATAGATGTACTATTAACATTAGAAATAAAAACTTTCAATTTGGATTTTATCCTCAAGACTTATTCTATTATTTGATGAATCAGTAAAATGAGGCCATCTACGCCTCAAAGTAATTAATTAAATATCGTAATAAATTGTCCTGATTACCTACTTAGCATAATCTATACTAATATTATAAAGAGAAAAGCTTTGTATTTTTGTAACAAATAAACTCAAAAACTACGGAAACGATTTTAAAAATTCTTTTATCATTAGAATGCTACATTATTGCTGAGTGACAAAGGCTACTTTTTACCGCGGAAGAATAATACCTTTTCCTACGGGAAAATTAATTTATCGCGTACGAAGCTGCGGACGGAAGGCTAGTCAGTCTTTGATGTGTAAATTATATTACCTCTTAGTATAGTATCAATATATATTATAAAGGAATAGATGACTGACTGACAGACAACGCAGAGCCTAAACCGCTGACCCTAGAGACTTGAAATTTGGAGAGTTTATTCCTTTTTGGATGTAGGCGCGTACTAAGAAAGGAATTTTGAAAATTTGCATCCTAAGGGGTCCAAACTAGGGATTGAAATTGTAACAAAAATTCTTTGTATTTCCGTAACCGTTAGAAGAAGACTGTCAAAAGTTTACGTGTAGGTTCTCCTTACGAAATAAACAAACACGTGTTTCAGCGTTTCCTGAAATTTTGTTGAAAAGCGGCACTACACTACTTTGTTTGGCGAAAAAACAACTTTTTTAGGTTATAGTCCGATTTCAAAGTGTTTCTAGACATTAAAAGTTAGTTTGAGAGAGTAAATGTTAAGTTTGAACTATTTTCAGTAACCGAAAGCCAAAACAGGGCATCTTTATGCAAAAACTTGAGTTTGTTGTAGAAGAGTTAATTTCATCAATATATAATATACTATAAAGGAGTAGACAGTTGACAGATGGATAGATAAGTAGATGACGAAAGACTTAACCAATCTCGCGTTCCTTATTGATGAGATAGAACAGAACCCATTTATTCCAATTTACCTTCCCTAAATATATTTTATTGCACTAAGCATAACGCGTACGAAGTCGCGGGTTACAGCTAGTTTTTATATATTTTAGGTAAAGAGAAAATGGATTATTCAGCTATTGTGCATGCTCTCGAAGAACTCCAATCTAGCCACAATAAAGAAACATCGCAACAAGCCGTCCAAATGCTTAACACACTTCGATCTTCAAATTTTGTTATGTGCCTAGTGATTCTTCAAAAAGTCATGAGCTACACATTGTCGCTATCAAAGCAACTGCAGGCAATTAACACAGACCTGATAACAGCATTCAGTCACGTGGATAATGTTATTAATGCCTTGCAACTTTTGAGAGATAAAGTTGACGAAGAGTACCTCCATCTCTATGAAGAAGCAAAGGTGTTGCTCGAAGAAAATGGTGGAATACTGCTTATGCCACGTATCGTCGGAAGGCAGTTGAATCGCTCTAACATTCCTGCGTCGGATATATCCACGTATTACAAAATAAATTTATTCATCCCATTTCTCGACCATACAATTCAACAATTGATTGAGAGGTTTACAAAACACCGTAAAGTAGTATCGGCTCTGTCTGGTGTGTTACCGTCAAATTTTGCGGCCGGTTGTAAAATCGAAGAGGCGTTTTGTATGTATTCGGCAGTGCTGCCCGAAAAAAGTACATCTGTCGTCAAAGCAGAGTTTGAAGTGTGGAAAGCAGCTATGACTCCCACCTCCCCTACTCCAAAATCAGCTTTGGAATGCTTAGATAAGTGTGACCAAAAACTATATCCAAATATTTACACATTGTTGCAAATATTGGCTACCATCCCTGTTTCCACTGCTACCCCAGAAAGGACCTTTTCAAGCCTAAGAAGACTTAAAAACTACTTGCGAAACACAACGAGTGAAAACAGACTGAACGGCTTGGCTCTCATGAACATTCATTATGGGATAGAAATTGATGCGAATGAAGTAGTGGATATATTTAAAAAGAAAAACAGAAGAATAATTTTGTAATATTTTGTGTTTCTGTGATATACAACAGAACGCTTATAGTTTATACTGTCCCACTGCTCGAAAAAAGACTCCCCCAATTCCTTCGTGGAGATTTTTTTCTGTATGTATTTTTCACATCTTTAATATTTTTCTCAAATAAGGGTTTTTTTTATGTACTTTTAGTCGTTTTATTTTCTTGAACCCCCCCCGATACTAAACCCTGGCTACGCCCGTATACCTCATGTCCCTGGTCCAGCCTTCGCTGGTTTCGATGGAGCCGGGGTACCGGACATTGTTTCCCTGTAAAATAATTTCAGGGGGCAGCTCGCGACCCTTGATTTTCACCAGGTCGTTAGAGAGCTTCAAGTCCCAAGTTCCCAGTTCCTGCGAAAGAATATAGAATAACAATTGAACAACCAGTTGCACAATTCACAAAATACAGATAGTGTGGTACGGATTTACTTTCACACAAAGAATATGTTAAGAATCAACTCGACGACCACTGTGGCGCGGTGGGCGAAGGTCCGCCTGCGACGCAGGATGTTGCGGGTTCGATTCCCGCCTCGGGACAAATGTTTGTACGATCTGCAGATATTTGTTCAGAGGTTCTGGTCATTTTCTATGTATAATAAAAAATATCTATATATTTCATAATATTGTATTATGTATATCAGTTATCTAGTACCCATAACACAAGCTCTACTTAGCTTGGGGCTGGATGATGCTGTGTGGATGGTCCGGCATTATTTATTTTATTTATTTATTTATAACTATGAGGGTTCCATTATAATCAGACAAGGGATTGCTATTCCGCGGCATTTTATATCAAAGTGAATCCAGGATTACTAGTTTTCTAAGAAGTCTTCCAATAAACTTCCAACAATCTTTTTTTTTATTTATTTGTTAATAGACGAGTAGCCTATGGCTGATTTGTCTATAACATCCAGTGCTGAATTTTGTCATTGCACCACATTTTTTTTAGTTTGATATTGTTTCGTAACCAGTGGTCGAGTTTATTCTTGAAAGCGTTTATTAAGTACCTTGACAACATCCTGGTTCTGTGTGAACCGTTTGTTGAAGGACAGCAGCTTCTGTATGCGCTTGTCTGGTCCGATCTTGGTGTGCTGGTCGAGCGCGGACATGAGGCGGAAGTTGGCTCGCATGTCATCGGACAGGCCTGTGAGGCGGCACAGCTCCGGCACTAGGTACACGAGCGGCGGCAGGCCGGCGCGGATGTCGCGCTCCTTGGACCGCGAGATGAGCAGCGGCTGCCCGCGGTCGTTTATGTTTATGTTGTATTTCTGTAATTACGGTTTTTGATTATCAAATGGTAACAAGCCTGGCTTCTTGCAAGACGTGTCGATGCCATACCGTCCCATTGGATTATGTAAGGGCATCTGTGTTTGCACACACACATGTGCTAAATATTTTAAAAACTTACGCTTTCGTCATACATAATTATTAGTACTACTTTAACAGGTATATTATCACGTTGATTTACCTATTTTTCTCGATGTTTCAACAGTTCACACAATGTCGTGGTCACGATACGATAAATAAAAACACTTTTGCTAGTCTCTGTGAAGTGAGACTGGTCTTAAAATAGCTTTAGATAGAGGATATCCTATGTCCTTCCAACTGAGGGTCTAGCCATTAATAGCACGTTTGCCAGGGATCTTGGTGACCCAGTAGAGATGTTGAATAATACACAATGAACCTGCGTTTTTATTTATCTAGCTACAATTGATTTTTCGAACAATGCTTTTTTTATTGGTTTTGTTTTGGAGGTGCTGTTTTTCGGTAGTTCTCTGGTTACGCCTTATAAATGCGATAACCTAACCTAACATCTATTTTAAGTTTGCAAATTTCATTTAGTATGTAATCTATACTAATATTATAAAGAGGAAAGATTTGATTGTTTGTTTGTTTGTTTGTTTGAATTGAATAGGCTCCGAAACTACTGGACCGAGTTAAAAAATCCTTTCACCATTAGAATCCTTAATTTTCCGTGATGAACATAGGCTATATAATATTTTCAAAAAAGTTAGGGATCCGCATGAAAAATTCAATAATTGAACCGTGGGCTGTATATTCAACCTCTTTTTCTATTATGGCGCGTCAGAATAGAAAAAGAGGTTGTATAGCGCACGGTGCTTGCTTTTTCTCTACGGCCAGTGTCAGTTTTGGAATGTCGAGTCAATGTCAAAAATCCCAATGCTGTTACAAAAAGTAAGGGATCCGTATGAAAACTGTGAAACACATCGTGTCAGTGTGTATAATTTCTGAAATTTTTGTTTAATACCCGTGCGAAGCCGGGGCGGGCCGCTAGTACAATATAAGCTACCTTCTTGTAGTATTCGATGTAAGATACATCGGCATCCCGCATTTTGAATGTGTTGTTTGGGGTGTCGTTCCAAGCAATATCGTCAATACGGTAGGTCTTCATATTGTAATCGGTCATCACTATTTTACCTATAAACCGGAAAAAGATTAAGTTAGCATGAAAAATCCAGTATAACGCTATAATAGTAATATCATATGGACAAGATTATACAAACCAATTATATCTTCAGTGAAAGCTTTTTTGTAGTAACTGCCTTTGGTGGAGGCGTACTCATTCAACATTTGGAGTGCAGTATCCATCCGCAGAACCTAAAAATGGTTTATTTGTTTTTAAACATAAGAACATAATAACATATAACATGATATTATCACAAATGGTTTAAGTGGGGGTAGCAAAGATACGAAGACTTACTTTGTGGGCGATTTCCGTAACCATGAGGAGCTTGTTTTCATATTGATTGATTGTGGTTTTATAACCAGGAAGAATCTGCAGTTTGAATTCTGGTATATCAATTTTAGCCATAGGATCGAAATAATCGCGGTTGATCAGTTTCAAGTTAACGAGATTGAAACATTTTCTGATGATAATGTTGAACACCTGAATGTAATGGTAGTCCCCTGGAGTGAGCACACCAATCAACTGGAAACAGATAATGTTATTAACACATAATTCATATAAGTAACAGAGCAGAGTTGGAAAATTATACATACCCTGATCAGGATGCGGATGCGTTCTCCACTGATGTTGTCGGAATAGACCTCAAGTGGGTCAGGATGCAATCTCTTTACAGTGTACATGGCGGTTCCATCAAATATGTTGCTGGAATAATAAATAAATAATGCTGGAGAGTCCCCACAACATTACTAGCTCAAAATAAAGCAGAGCTTGTCTATGAAAGATAGAAATAATGTACCATGAAGAAAGAGATCATTTTTATCTAGGCAGGAATTGAACCCCTGCTTATTTCCTCCCGCTACGTCGCATCCACCTTCGCACACAGCGCCAAAGACGTTGTCAATTATGAATTAATTCCAAGCCTAACAATGGTACAACGGTGCGACTTACCCGCCCAACACATTCGCATGTATGCGAAGCAGCTTCTTCCTCACAAAGGTGGAGTCCTCCGGAGGATCAAAGTCCACGTGGTATTGGTACAAGGCCCACTGGGGGGTCGCCTCCACCGTGAAGTAGTTGGCCAGTAGATCGATGGGTGCGCCGTGGGAACCTACGAATATTAAGTGTTAGAATGCAGCTAGTCTGGCAGCTAAGTGCGTATATGTTTCACAGAAGTGAGCAATGTAGTGGCATAGCATAGCGTTTGTTAGGGATTACAAGGGAGCTTTTATAGTGAGAATGGTACAACCACACAATGCGTGAACATCAACAATTGAGATTACGCTCAAATGAAGCTTTATTAGAAGAGTATTTACCCTGCTTAGTCGCCAGAGCAGCGGGACGAGTGCGCAGGACCATTGTTGGTTGGTCGGTGAGCACCCTGCCGCCGCCGCGTCGGCTGCCGCGCCCGACGTTGTCCCTGCCGGCCGCGTCGCCGCCGCCGCCAGCACCGCCGTGCTGAGACCCTCCTGGAATCACAACAATTCTTTAGTTCATATAACAGACAAATAGGAAGTTCAATTTTGATTAGACAAATAAGTTGTCTATCCACTGGATCTGGGAAGAGAATGATCATTGAACAGACACAGAGCTATCTTTGGGGAGACCTATCATTAAATCTATAGAAATGGGTCAAAAGAAGAGGGGTGCTTAGTAAAATGAAAAGATGCTGCCTTCTGTATCATATTTTTAAAACTATCACTAAAGGCAGTGCTGCCCATAAAATATTTCTTAATTTCATAAATATGTTTCCTAAAGTGCTAATTTAAAAAACAGAGAAGTTAAAGTCAACTAAAAATATTACGATACTACTCAAAACAAAATAAGGGCCACCCGTGTATTTTTGTTTTGAGACCATTTTTTGCTGGCCCTCGCTACGTATTTTTTTATGAATGCCATTTTGTTCTCAAGTGTTTCATTAACGATTATAGTGAAGCACTAGGGATATTAGTGTTGACTGTATGGTAAACAATTTTGATGTCCCACGTGAAGTGGGTAGAGTTTTGGTTAATTTTGTGATTTGATTCCTGATTAGTTTAACCAAGTCTACTGACAACTACGGTTGTTCTCGGAAGTTAAACTGGTTGTTCTTGGAAGTTAAACGTGTAATTTGATCATTTTAACGTAAAATGCTAAGAATTCGACGGTATTTGGACAATGCTTCTGCTATTATATAAGGACCGCACACAGCCCGGGCGACTATCTCTGTCCTGGAGGAAGCCAATATTCAAGTTATGGCATGACCTGCGAACTGTCCTGACCTGAATCCAATAGAACACCGTTGGGACCAATTAAAACGCCGAGTCCATGCAGCTGAAGAGGATGTCCACAGCCAACAAGAGCTGATTCAATAGCTGAAAAGGGGCTGGGAGGAGATGTCACTAGAAAACTTCCGCCATCTTATTGAGAGCATGCCTTCGAGGCTTCAAGAATGTGTTTTGAAGAGGGGAGGACATACCCGATATTGATCAACTGCGAAAATAAACAACTTAGCTATGCTTTAGTCTACAATTTAATGCTATTGTCAGGTGTAAACAGCCATAAAAAGTGATAAAACCCAAAAATATTGAAATATTTATTATGTTTTATGTTATTGCATTAAATATCATTTAATTTAATTTAAAAAACATTGTTATATTTAATTTAAAACAATCAAAACAATAAATCCGAACCAAAAAATAAAAAATCGAAAAATTCGTGGTGGCCCTTATTTTGTTTTGATTAGTATACTTTGATATTTTGTTCTAAGCAAAATAAAAGTGTGTTATTTATGTAACTTCTGTGGTAAAGCCACAAATAAAGAAGTATCTGTGTCATTCATAAAATATAAATAAGTCGAACTACGAAAGTTTTGTAACATTTAGAATATTAAATTTAATGACATTTAGG